>JAQIYK010000694.1:0-12595 GCA_034700465.1 Rotylenchus robustus | reverse complement strand
GCTGTGTTTCTACAACACTTTCCGGTGCTTCGGATGAACCCTCTACGATTTCTTGGCTCCTTGGTTCATCTGTCTATTAACAGGTAAAAAAGGTGTAAAGTCTAAAGTCAACCAATCAATTTCTACATGAAATTGAATGCTTAGTTGGGGAGAAAGGGGCCAAATAAAGTGAAGTCGTCCGTCCAGTCCTCTGGTAGTTCCATCGTTAATCTCGGCTCCATTTACACCTCCACCATCAATGACAACCTGCACACTTATCGTTTCTGAATGAATAAGTATGATCTTTGATTAAAGTTAAATGCCATCATTCTGTATGAGTATCGCAAATCCATGTTTTCCTGACATTTGGGTTTTTTGTTTTTTTTCTATCTACAATCATTACCTATGTCACTCCCTATCGAAGAAGATGCTCTCAAAGGGATAATCCATTCCCTGCTCCCATGCGAGCACAACCACGGCGTGTACAATTCCCGGCTGGAGGCAATCAATTCCTCAAATGCTTTTCTGGCAGATTTAAATGATTTGGGAACAGTTGGACGGATGGCTAAGTTGGTAACTGGTTTGAGTTGATCAAGATGTAGAGGTCGGATTCGAAGCCAAGTCAGTTCAGCATTAGAAGGCAATGCTTGATAAAGAGCCGGCGAAATCCAACAGTGGTGAAGACCCGACGATTGGTATAATTTCTCAAAAATTCCAGTTAATTAAAGAATAAAAAAATGGACACCTCGAGCAAAGTGGAAAGTCTGTCACAAAATTGATCAAATGATGATGATGTCGATGTCTGCCCAGTTCCATTATTGCTCCGATTTGAGCTTGGGAGTTCCACCAAAATTCCTTCAAAACGATCTTCAATTTGGACACACCATTTCCCAATGACGGGAGTGTCTGACACTGCTTGATAATTTCCCTTTGCTACTTCATCACTTTTAAGAGCGAAAATAAACGGAAGAGCGTTAAGCAGAAGAAACATTCGTTGTTGTCCAGCGAAGAAGGGATTGTGAGTATGCGTGGAAGGAAGAAGGTCCTCCAAGGAAACACAACAATAAGGGAGCACTCGAAACATACAATGGTGGTCTAAAAAGGAAGATTATGCAAGATAGATTTAAATCACATCAACTCTCCGGTCATAACTTTTTTGCGAGATGAGATACTCGCGAATATCCCCCTCCGGCAACATAATCGTCTTCTCCACGATCCCAACATCGCCATCAGCTTTATTGTCTTTTTTCGCACGACAATGTTCAGATGTTTCTTTAGGCAATTCTTCAGTCGAAGCTGGGGCGGCAACCAATAGACGGGTGCCCATTGTCAGCAGAAGAAATGGAGGATCATCACAGTCGTTACTATTTGTGTTCATTTGAGTGTTAACGTCAAAAGCTGTAAGAGAAATTTTTTGCATGTCCCATTTTATTTTATTTACCTCCTATAGTAAAATTGGCAGTTTTTCCACCGCTTAAAAAGAGACAGAACCGCATTCCAGGTTGGACAAGACGAAGTTGGCCAAGGAATAGTTCCTCCACGAGATCAGCTGAAGACACCTTTTAAAGTCCAAATTTCATAAGAAATTAGACAGTTTGGCTTGGTATGCCACTTACAACTATGTTCCAATCAGCAGAGCTTTGAGGAAAAATCTCAATGGATTTACAACATCTGACGGTGCTCTCATCAAGAGGGTATAGCATCAGCTAACAAAATATTGTAAGTATGTTTAAGTCTGTATGTGTGTGTAAAACCACAAGAATGTATGTGTAAGTCTTCTGTGGTTTTATTATTGTCGGTGCCCACACTTCACCCACTTACCCGCTGGCCATTCTTAAATCCATTTGTACTCGCAAAATGTCCATTTAGGCAGAGAATTAAGGACAAATTGTAGGAATTCTGCAATACAATGGATGTGTCGGCCAAATAAATTTGTAACACAATGGAAGTAGTTGTAGTGTCCGCTGCCTCTTTATTAGTGAGAGAGCGAAGCCGGAAGAAACTGCTGACACTGGACCCTGTCCCCTGAGAGGTTAATTTTCCAATTCCGTTCAATTCCTTTCTCCAACAATTTAGCATATACTTCAAACTACGAACCAATTGTGAAAAAGCGTCATCGGCATCACTAGTCCTGCCGTTGCACAAGAAGCCGAAACAGTTCTTTATCACACTGCTATACTGAAGTTGGGCCGTGAACGGAAATGAAAACAATGTGTCGACAGGACAGGGAAACATGTCTGAAACTTAAAAATTGAGAATTGTAGTAAATTTTTGCTGTTATCCTTATCCTACTCTGCTACAGTGATGTTATTTTGATAATTGACACGTCAGACGGTGCATAATGCAACAGATGCCATTTCGGCTATTCTCCCTTCTTAACATAAACAATGAGACAACTGTGGATCGCACTTCTTCATCATTACTATTAACATAATCAACTTATAAATTCCCTTTATTCTCATATTCAATTGCATCAATGCAAATTAATTGTGGACAATACGTAGGCCTTCCTCCCGCGGGAGATGAGAAAAGGTCAAGTAGTGCCCATGCCCATCCATTTATGTATTGGACCAAAAACTTGTCCTGCCACTCGAAACTCCCTTCTGGCCCATTTGCAGTTTATCCAAATAATGTTCACTACATGGGCACTCTTTGTATTCCCCACGTTTTTTCTTCAAAGCGTCTTTGGCGGGACAGATGAGAGTGGTGGAAAGATGAGCGGTAATTTGCTTATAGCGGACGAAGAACCGGCAGATTTTGATCAATTCGTCGATAGAATTATTCAGCGGGTAAACCAAATTTCATTCCCCTATTTGTCTATATACAATACAGTTAATGTTTAGTTCCGTCCCTACTTCCCTTACAACTCTCCTTCCTTTGTTCCCTACTACTCTCTTATGTCCGTCGGTGAACAACATCCGCCGAGCAACTCTGAACAATATGTGCAAGAACTAAAGCGCATCAGCAGAGGCAGCAAACGATACGGTCCAGCCGGTCGAATAATTTTGGACCCGGAAATGGGAAAGATGTTGCTGGCAAAATGGCATGCACGAATGGAACGGTACCGTCGCAACGACCCGGAATCTGGCATTTTGAACCAAGTTTCGAAAAGTAAGTGATACACAAGGGAGAGAGATTTGGATCAATGAAAATTTAAACAAAATTTTGGTTGTTTTATTTTCGATTTTTTAGTGTTTTTACGATTACGTTTTCACATGTTCCCCTATCCCTGTCGAAAAAAATGAAAATTTAACGTTTAAATATAAATAAATTCACTAACCGATTAAATCAGGGTACGCCTGTCGATTCAAATTCTGCCGTATATTCTCCAATTCACCTTCATCGTAATGCACTGGGCAAGAATAAGACAATTCGTTTGGGCGGATAATTGATTATTTTCAAAATTTGTCGATTTGCATGTTTATGTCATGATGTCATAAATAAAGAACATTTTGGTCATATTGATAATTTGTTGATTAAAATAAAGTAAGCGTTGGGCTGGGTTAAACTGAATGGAGTTACATGTATATAAGTATTATACTTATATTGTGTTCACACGTGTGTTCTACACCATTGAATAAAGCGGCAATTTTCTGTCCATATCCGTAATTTTTTGTAACGGATCTATGCACATAGCGATACTACCCTATCCTACTCTACATGAAAAACTCCTTAAAATTTTATAAATAAACAACATACGAAAAACGCAAAAAACACCCATTTTTGGGCATGTCATTTTCCACTTAAAAGTATCTTCAAACTTCAAATCATACCGAATTGAAAAATATTGTCATTTTCGGACTCTCCGTAGTCGAAAACCATCAGGTGAAACAAAATAGCTGGAAAAATTGGGTTTAAAATATTCTGGAAAAATTCAGATATGTATGGACAAAATCTTGCCGCTCGGAACACATGTGGTTCAGTGTTCATCCACTAATCCTAATCCACTTATTGGAGTTTTGGACTTCTAGCCCTAGCCTAGCAGACACCAAACAAAAGGCTAAACTTCCGCTGGTGACGGAGTGAGAAAGCACACGCATTTTCTTTCAAACAAGGCCAAAATTCGTAAAACTTGAAAAGTCTTCAGCTGAAAGACCCTACGAAACTTTTCATAACGTCAGATTTTTGTTTGAAAGTTTTTAAACAATTATTTAAAATTCGGTTTTATGGCATTTTTAAAGGGAAATTTTTTGCGCGATGCGCGACCCACCCCCTTAAATTTTTGTTTTTTATGTTTATCGCATTTTTAATTGCTAATTTTTTCCTCAATTCGGGGGACTTTGGGGGGGGGGGGGTGCCCACCTGTGCTCGGTACCATACCAAACAAAAGTTTTGAAATTGAAATCGAAATGCCTTTTCCTTTCTTTCCCTCTGCTTTTTTTAGTTTATTTCTTTTTTTTTATCAATCATGATCATGTAAAATTTCAATTTCAATTAATAATACATAGTGCCAATTTCCTTTAATTTTTAAACAGTTTTTTCTAACAACCAGTTTTTTAATGGGTGGGGTGGGTGTTTGGATTGTTGGGATGGCGGATGAGAAAAGAGAAAAAAAGAAATGGGGAATGTCTCGTGTTCAATTCCAAATTCCAATCCAATGTCTATTCAAAGCAAAGGCAGCTAAAAGTAAATAAAAAAAGAGTAAAGTAACTCTCAGAAACACAGGTAGGTGGGCACCCCCCCCCCCCCAAACCCTTCCCAATTGGGGGGGGGAGGCGCATGGCGCAGCGATTTTTTGGGGGGTGGCGTAGGCGCGGAGGAAATTTAGGGGAGGGGGAGAGAGGCGCGGGCTGGACCTAGGCAGGAAAAATTAAAAAAAAAACATTTTTGGGGGGGGGGAGGGGTTTTGCCCGAGGGGGCGCAAAAATTTTCGGATTTTGGGGAGGGAGCTGCCCACCTGTGGTTAGCATGCATTTTCTCACGATCAACTTACTCAGTTCTTTTCAGCTGTTTTTTTTCTATTTTTTACATAACATATAGGACGGGTCCAGGTTTGACGCCTCGCAGTACACGCTGAAATTTCACACCAATACACTGTACAAGATCTACTTAAAGACGAGACCAGCTCAGGAATTTCTGTAAGAATTGGCTCATTTCATAACTATTAAATTCTTCCAATTATTTCTTCATATCAAAAATTCCAACAAACAAACGTGAATTTTCACTTTTAGGTCTCTGAACATAGGCGGCAGCGATCTCAAACTGATACCCGTTGAAGGAGGCAGCGGTGAATATGCAGCAATTTGGGTATGTAATCCTTGAATTATAATTTGAATTCCAAGCTGAACCAACTTAATATTGAATAATAATTTAAATTCCAAGCAGAACCAACTTAATACATCGCAGCACCTATTTTTCAATTAAAAATAGATATTTTTCTACTTTAACTTAATGTTATATGTATATGATTGATTTATTGTTCCTAGAACACTGCTGACAAGGTTCCGACCAAAAGAGGGACGCGCCAGGAAATTGATTTCATTATTTCGGTATCATATCACTCACTAATTCATTCCATCCCTTCCTCTTGATTCGGTCCTTGATTAAGGGCACTGAGAGAACTCTATGCAAAAAGTTCCAAGTGAAATTTTATCTCCATGACGACAATCATGCCGGCTGGGGTCAGAAGCTGGACCAGATCAGTTGGCACTGCGCCTTCAACGATATTGGACACGTCACTGTGCTGGAGGAACAAACCATCTAATTTTAAAGAGAAGAGGAAATTTTATGAACAAAATTAACTTTTGTGCAATTGGCAACTTTCTTTTCCCCTTTAAACCCAAAAAGCCAAATATTTTCCCATGATGCCTTGAATCTATAACATTGAGCTTTTCATTATTTTTTTTTGATGAAATAAAATGGCTGTATTTTCGGATTCTATTGCAGTTAAAGCATAGGATCTAGATGATAGTAATCTCTCCAAAATTTAGTGTGGAAATGTTGGTTTTTATTTTCTTCGATTTGGTGATGTAAATGTATTCATTCCAATCTGTAAGTGATAAGTCTTAAAAGGTGCGTTTTATTGTTTTGATGTCATCATTCATTCACTCATCAGAAGTCTATCCTCTGTTCCATTTGCCACTTGAAAAGTCCCATTTGCATTGCCAGCGCATAGCCTTGAAGCACTTGACTCGCTCTCTGCCCAATAAGGTGCAGACCGATGACACGCTCCTAAAGATGTTTTTATATCAAAGAACACTTGTATATGTATTACGGAATAATGGGAAGATCTTATTAGATCCAACAACACTGACGTTGAAATATAGTTTTTTGAAAAATTTCAAATTTGCTTTCCTAAGTTACTAGTAACTAATTCTTCCCAAAATCCTGTTTTTTGGATTTGAACCAAGCAAACCTGTTGTGCTTCTCTGAGACATAGAACAATACTCATGTGAAGACTACCAAAACCAACCAAGTTAATCTCTCCGCTGTATATCCGTCGAAGCAGAGATCGTGCCGTAAGACAACAACTGCCTTCTTCTGACTCTACCATAGGAGAGTGTGTTACCATCCCGTTCAGTTCATCGCCTGTGGCATAGAGATTGGGTGCCAGCAGGGGTTCTGATGATCCTTTCCTGCTATTGTTATCCAACAAGTTCGCCCGAATTCCAATCTTGTCGAGGGATAGTTCTTGGGCCATTTGAGAGTGTCGTCCAATGGAAATGACCACCTGAGAATGGTATATGTTTAAACTTTTCAGGGCATTTTGTGTTCAGAAAGTTGTTTTAATTCTTAATACCGTGTTGAACTCCTCCAAAAAAGGAGTCCAGTCACCGGTTCCTTTCTCCGCTGTTCCTCCATGCCATGCACTCATTGCGTATACGCGTAGAATGGAGGCTTTATCCTCTGTGCCCACCCTCAACTGTTCAAATTTGGTCGGCACGCTCCTGAACACCCAGTAAATCAGAAAAAACCAGCAAAAATGTTTACAGTAAAATACCGACACAATAAAGCGGACTCCCTTGTGATGCAAATTTTCCTTGATGGATTGGATGAGCTCCGAATCGTAGGAACGAAACAGTACGACCTTTTTAGTGCCATAAGTGTTGGACATAATCTGAATGAATGTGACGTTTATTTTTTGAGATTTATTAGATATAGTCCTTTTTCTGGGGCGTAACCAGGGGCCGGGGGGGGGGGGCGCCCGCCCCCCTCCGAAATGCCAAAAATTAAAATTTTTAATAGGGTCCCCCTTGTTTTCAAAAGTCGAGAAAAAATTTTCGCCGCGGCATGATTTTTCAATAGAATCTCTCATTATGAATCCAAAAACATTCCGCAAAACTATTAAAAATTTAGTTGCTAAACAAAAATTCACCCCTAAAACCGGGTTTTCGGTGCAATAATAAAAATGCACCCCTAAAAATCGACTTTTCGGCCCGAATAAAAAAGTTTGCCTAAATTTTTGCCACCGCCCCTACCGAAACTCGAGGTTAGCTACGCCCCTGTTAATTTCAACAGAGGCATAAAAACAAATTTGGACCAAAATGGAAATTTAGGAAAGCACAACATTACATATGATTTTGAACCATAGATTGAACCATAGACTCGTGTCAAATCCAAGGATATGTTTGTGCCAAATTACCGTCACATCGTTGCCTAGCGCTCTCAAAATGGCTGCTGACTCAAGCACCGTCGGATCAGAATCATTTTCACAGAAGAACAATGTACTGCCAGGATTGTGTTCCAACGAGAAGAGCTCTTCACTGAAAAAGTGAAATCAACAAAAAAATTATGTACATAATTTCAAGAGGTCAAAAATGATCTACCTAGATATGCAAAATTCTCTGGCTCCAGGCACATTTTCTAACATTTTTGGCACAGTCTTTGAAACGAGCAAAAATTTGTCGGCGTTCAGTTTGAGCAGCGCATCCTTTTGGAAGTGCTCGGAGTCCTTTTCGACGCACAGCGTAACCTCGTGGGTGCCGGAAAACTGACAGGCCAGGACACAAAGCCTTTTAATCTTTGACAAAACCGGTTTTTCATCAAAAATTCTGCGTTCAACCTGTCCCTCCTCAAACACTTTCTCTATGCCGTCTCGCCTCAGTAGTTCTTTCTGCGCAATGCCCTCGCGCACACATTGCCAGTCCAACCAGAAGCTCACCTTTCCTCCCTCCTCGCATTCCACAGTCCAACCGTTTATCCGCGCTTCCTCTAAAATGAGAAAAAAAACATACCGACCGATCAATTTCCAATAGAAACGTTTGGTAAAAAGATAATTTTGCGTAAAATTACAATTTACCAATTGAATTCCGCATCAGAGCCGCTTGGTTGACCACTTCTTTGGCAACTCGCGCATCCGAAAGATAATTCCTCCCATTTGGTGCTGGGCCTCGAACCACTTCCACCAATGCGACCCTTTTTCCAAGTTTAACTGCCTCCTTTGCAAAGTTAAGTTTTTAGCAACCAAAGTCGTGGATTATTTAATTCGTTCTAACTAACCTCCACTGCCCGTTCAGCCACCGCATTTCCCACGCCGTTCCAGCTCCCGCAACCAATGACGATCAGATCGAACTCGTGCGAACAAAGGGACTCGGCCAGAAATCCACTCTTCACTAGACGCTTCAGCTCGGCTAGTCCACCAACGCAATCCCCATTTAGAAAAATCAATGGTAGTCCTTGCCGGTGCACTCGGTCCAACATTTTGCCCGCATTGTGCTGGTCAACAGTCAAAAAGTGGCAGACAGAAGATGCAGCCGGAAGGTCTTTGCCGACCACCGCACGACATGCCGAGTTGATCAAGGATGAGATCTTGGATAGGTGAAAAACATAAATGTTCTAATTTATCGACCCAATTCCAGTTAAATTAATGTTGAACCTGTTGGTCCACATCCGATCCGGCCCTTCTGATCACGCAGATACGCATCTGCGAGATTAATTTGAATATTTCGTTGAGAGTAGCAGTGCCATCCTCCAACGGTGTGAGGGAATTGTGCCGGAAAGAGGCGCTGGTCAGTTCCATCAGTGCGGGCGACGACGCGACATGGTGTCTCGGCATCAGTCCGTTGTTTCCGTTCATCATCGCCTTCATTTTGTTGTTCCCACTAGTGCCATTCTGCACCGTAGCAGAAGAGGAGCCAAGCAACAGGGCACTGACTTTGCTCATCTTTCTTCTCAAATCCGAACTTTGTTAAGTTGCCGAGGGTCCTGAAGAAGAGAGAAATGGAAGTGTTTAAAACTGGAGAGACTAAAGTGGCGACGAATTTTCGGCCAAGAAAAGTGAGTGAGCTCTTGGACAAACAAAAGGATGGATGGAAAGGAGGGGATGGGGGAGGACACGCTTATTAGAAAAGCCAAGGAAGACGTGGCCTTCTATTCTGTCGTCGTCTCCTCAACCATTTAGCATCCCTCCCCAAAACCAGAAGTGGGGGGGAGAAGGCTAAACCAACCAAAATAGAGACCAAACAAAGTGGATGAAAGGAAGGGTCCTCCTTTCCTCTCGCTCTTCAACCAACACCACCTCTCTCTCTCTCTCCCGAAATGCCATCCATCTTCCACTCGAAATTGCATTTTTGTTAAAGAAATGATGGAGTTGGACTGCTGGATGGATAGAGTTGCGTGGGTGTTTTTATTCGTGGCGCTGTCGGGGTTGGAGGGGAATTCGGCCTAAATTTGGGCGTAAAAGGTGTACTTAGACGATTTTGCGAGCGGAAAAGGCCAGGGATCGCCACAATTTTATTGCTGTTGACATTCCGTCTGTCCCTCTAAAAAAACATCAATTCACTCGACGTTTCTTTTTCCCCAGGGATCTAAAGTTACCTAACTCGGCGAAGAACAATTGAATGACAAACAACAAAGGAATGAATATTTGGAGAGAAAGGACGACGAAAGTGAAAGGGAGGCAGACAATACCATTTTAGTAAGGGCTGTTTCAAATGTTTATTTATTTGGCATTTGCTGAACTGCTGATGAGACTACTCAGCTGCTTTCATGCTTTATGCTTTTCTATCTTAACTTTAGTGTCGATTTCTGTTAGTGCCAAAAATTTGGCATTACACCTCTTTTCTTTTGTAACTGTTCACTATTGTTTTTTTAGTCGTTTCGAAGCGATTTTATTTGTGTGATAAAACATATAAATTTTATTGATTATTTTTTAAGTTTACTGTAGTTTCTATGGACTAACAAGGATCGGCGTTTTTCTGAGTAAACAGTTTGCGAGCGAAAAGTAGTATATTCTCTGGCTTACTTTACAATAGGGCCCGGACTTTTGGTCTGGTCAAAGTTTGATGTCAAATTTTTAGCTGAAATTTGACTTTGTCAAATTTGTCCAAATTTTATCAAATTAAAGTTTGATGTCTAACTTTGACAAAAAATTTGACGGTAATACTGGAGGAGTTTAAGCTCCCCCTTTTAGAAAACACCAAAAAACTTTCGATTTGGCTGAAAATTGACGTACGAGGGTTTCAAAGGGTGTAGAATCCGAATCTGACGTCAGATTTTGTCAAATCATTGTTCTTATCTATGACTTTTTTGGTGTTTTCTAGGAGGGGGGTTTAAACTCCAGTATTACCAATTTGACTGACTAAATTTGACAAATTTTGGTCAAACTTGAAAAACTTGACATCCAAAAACCCTAAATGAATCAAAATTTTAGACAAATAAAAATAATAGACTTGAATGAGAAACTGAATTTAATTAAAAATGAACCAAAATTCATAATATATTTACACTTTTTTAATCAACCCCAACCATCTTGATTTTCAATCGAAAAATCTGAAAATTTTGATATCAGTTTGTGCTTGAATTTTGGGTCATTTTTCAAAAAAAAGTTCTTTTGCTTCAAATTCATATTTCCATTAATTAAAAATAAAAACGTTTGGGTGACCAAACAATTTTTTGCAAGCTGATTTTTGGCTGTTTTTCAAAAAATTAATGACAATATAATTGGGGGCGGGAAGAATTGGCATGTTTGGAAGAAAAATGGGCGATTTCCTTAAAATTTTCATGAAAAATAGTTGGATCCACTGAAATTTTGCGAAAAATTATCAAAATTTTTGCCGTCAAAGTTTGTCAACATTTCACCTTGGTCAAGTCAAAGTTTGATGTCTAACTTTGACCAAAAATTTGACTTTTCTAAAATTTAGCTAAATCAAACTTTGATCAGTTTCCAATAAATGATATAATGTTCAAAATTTCCTTTGAAAGTTTGAAGTTCGGTTGAAGGAGCTATGACGTGCCACCTTCAGCTAGGCGAACGAAATAGAGGGTGGACGTGTTGAAAAGGGTGGGTTTAAAAAGCCAAAGCCATAAATTATAAATGGCTGAAAAATCAATTGATATGATAAATATTAGTGAGAAAATTGAGTGCGATAAAAACGGAAACAAAAATGTTGCAATTCGCTTTTTGTGAACCAAAACAAAGTGTTTTTTATAATACGGATAATAGTGGGACATACCAAAAATGATGCTAATGTTAATCAATGAGATCCGTAAAATGGTCAAAACATCTCTGCCAAGTTGGAAAGACCTCTCTCGGTGAAGAATGCGTGTCTGCGGAATTTTTTGACCGGTAGCTCTTTGTCAGCGGCGCTCATCCACATTTCCTTAAGCGTGATCTGCTGTCTGGGAGTATCTAACCACAAGTGGTTCCTAAACAAAACTAATAATCTTTGTCATCCTGGTAACTTTGGACACGTTGCAAATTATATATAATTATTAGTTCAACTCACCATTCACATTTGATCGCTTTTTTCTCGAGAACTATTCCTACAGTCTTCCAACTAAATCTGACAAGCGAAGGATATCCGAATATCGGATCAATTCGTTTTGCAATGAACTTTTTAGTTATCGGATCTTAATTTTTCTATATTTTGGAAAGCTAAAATAACTATTGCCTCCCGGATATCCCGAGCCGATTCCTTCTTCAGGAACTTGGAATCCCTCTTCTTCAAATATCCATTCTGCCAATTTTGTGTCTCTTGTCACTTTGGCCAGAATTGAAGCTGCTCCAACAATGGGAAAAATTGAGTCCGCTTTCTTCGAAACAATAATTTGAAGCGAAGGAAAGTGCGCGCTAAGAAATTGTTGGTAAACTTCCTCCTTGTTTCCTACCAAATCCACATACACCTATTTGATAAAATTATTGACTGATAAGACATAACAAACAAAAAGTACACGTTTTACCTCCTTTACGTTAATCCCATTTTGAAGAGCTCGCCTGATCAGTTCAATTGCACAACAATGGCTGATTTCGTTGAGGGACTGTCTGACCCGACGTTGCATTTGTACACTGATTGTACGCGGGTGGACGATGCGAAGTGAATAAGAAAGAAGCTGATAGGAAAATGTTATTTACATAAGTAGGAATAAGAATTTCACATTTTCAACGTTTTCAGAATTTTGCCGCATTCGTGCAAATATCTCCCTTCTCTTAGCGTCAGACAATGCCTTTGAATCATCAACTCCTGTAATTTAAAAATTCTAGAAAAAAATGAACATGATCTATCACTATATACCTAAATGGATAAGTGTTTTCGCGGTGTTTAGCAATAACTCGCCAATATTATTTCGCTACCTTATCAAATTGGTATTAAAAAATGCAGAAAAATCAGCGCATCTTTTGGTATGAAAACTTTTTTGAAAACCAGGGTATAAGGTAGTGAAAATTACAAAACAAAAT
>JAQIYK010000693.1:0-12600 GCA_034700465.1 Rotylenchus robustus | reverse complement strand
AAAGTTGTTTATCTCGCCAAATGTTACGAAAATGTTAAATACACCCAAGAGAGTAATAAAATTGCCAAAAATGGTCCAGATACTGTAGGACGGATTCGCCAAAATGGCGCCCGTATCCTAATTATACCCATGGGATTATAAAAATGTTAACTTTTAATGCCAAAAAAATAAGATTTATTACAAGAAAAAGTGAAACACTTTTGATAAACGAAAATTATCCCCCAAAGACCCCAAAAAGGGGAGGGGAGAATGATAGAAGTGATGTTAGTTATACTGAGGGGGCGGAATAAACTTTTTTTTTCGTCAGCGGATAGGCCAATCCGCAGCTTTTGGCAAAACTTAGTTTTACGGT
Source organism: Rotylenchus robustus (assembly GCA_034700465.1). Classification (NCBI taxonomy): domain Eukaryota; kingdom Metazoa; phylum Nematoda; class Chromadorea; order Rhabditida; family Hoplolaimidae; genus Rotylenchus; species Rotylenchus robustus. The sequence goes on along the minus strand of JAQIYK010000693.1, from coordinate 12,248 downwards.
GGCTGTATGTTTAGGGACGGAGAAAATCCAGATTCATTTCAAAAAAAAATGTTAAATATTATAAATTTTATACCAAAATTCCAATTTTTGCAGACATTTTAATTTGGAAAATTTGTCTATCCCTTCCATGCACGTTTTTAGCCTATTTTTTATTTAGATTAAGCTTACTTGCTAAAACACCGACTTCTGAAAGCGATTAAAACAAAAACAAAAAAAAAATAATAACAACACTCCGACGATTATTTAATTGTCTTCAGCACATTCATCTTACATCCATTTTCCCCTCCTACCCTAAAGGTTTAATTTTGGGACTGATTTAACTAACCTTTGTCCTTAGAGTCTCCCTCTGTCCAACTCTCCATCCTGTGTCCTGAGTCCAGCGCTCCCGAGCCAGCGCCTCGGCCCCAAATTGTCGAAAACGTCTGAAAGAGATAAAAGGTACATTAAATCAAATCAGAAAAAAGAACAACAGAAAAAAATGGCAGAAATCGCCGACTTAGCCAATAGAATGGAAGATTTAAATATTAAAATAGATGGGTTAACACCACGCCCACAGTTTTCCCTAGCACCTTTTAAGGGTTACCAGGATACCCGAACCTTTGCCTCCTTTATAAATGAGTTCAATAAAATTGGGACAGCATATAAGTGGGATAATGCCGAAATGTGTCGCATGTTACCCCTTTATCTTAGTAAGGACGCCCAAATAATTTATGACGGCCTCACCCAATTACAAAAAGAAACTTGGAATACTTTGATCGATCAGTTAGCCCAAAAATTTGCAATCGGTTCAGGGGTTAGTCATTTTCGAAGAGTATGCCAAACCAGAAAACAGAGACCAGGGGAAACAATCCCTCTTTTTGCAGAAACAATCACACAGTTAGTGGATAAGGCCTACCCGGATTCAGGAGGATTTACTGCACAGATTCGGAAAGATTTAGCGATTGATCTTTTTAGAGGGGGTCTAAAATTGCCAATCAGAGAACAATTACGTCACAAACCAAAACCAACATCTATACAAGTAGCTATAGGGGAAGCGATCGAGGAAGAAGAGGCTCAATCTGAACTAGCGAGAGAGAGGCTAGCGAGCGCGCAAATAGAAACAGTGAACCAAATGCAAACTTCCCAATTACCCCAACTAAACCGCCCAAGGCAACTATCCGCACCAGCACCACCAAGACGAAATTTTTATTACGGAAATAATAGAGGAAATTTTCGAAACAATTTTCAAAGAAATTATGTAGGGGAAAGAAATGGTTTTTACAGACAGAAGCGTTTTGGAGATAATTGGTCTCGTGGTCCTTATTTTAATTCGAGATTTAATCAAAACAGATCGAGACCATATTTTCGTGGAAATAATAATCCTAATTTTATCCCTTTACCGAATAGACGGTCCCGGAGCAGAGGGCGTGGGGGATACCGTATTAACGCCATAGAGAGAAAAAGTCCAACTATACCATTTTGGTCAGTTTTGACAATAATGACACTGTTATTTTTTAAACAAGTAATGGGATATCAGATTTGTCCAGAATTGGAAGAAACAGTTTTATTGGCCCCTCCCGAAAAAATCAATTGTTCTCTTCCCCGAGGATATATTTATGGAGAATATGGAGTTGAAATTTTTGTTCCCCGCACAAGGCCATTAATTTTTCAGGGGTTTACCTGTCAAAAAAAGGTGATAGGGGCTAGTACTTATTCATTCTTAAAAATGTACAACAGTCAAATAGTTTTTCCTGACAAATTAGAACCGGTGTCAAAAGAAGATTGTTGGAAGCTTGCCAAAACTGGTCATTTAGGGAAAAAAGAACTGAATCGAGTTGACGAGAATACTTTGAGATCTTATACAGAGCTTAAACTTAAGTGGGGAGTATTGGGTAGCGAATATTTTTACGAATATGATTTTGTGGTTACAATTGGGATGGTATATGTTAATTTTGATACTAAAATAGTAAAATCAGATTTGGGTATGTTTGAAAATTGCTCTATTAGTGAAAAAAGTTGCAAAAGCGAAAATGCTACTTTAATTTGGGAGGATTTAAAAAATTTCCATTGCCCTTACGAGTCCGCGGGATCCTATAGAGGAATCATATCCGATACATATATTTTAGTCGAAAATTTACAGGCAGCGTTTATTTTTCAAGAAAAAGGGGATGGAAATATAACCGATACTAGAATAAGGGGTTGTTTTGGCCGCAATAGTTATGCTATGGAAAATAATATTTTCATCTCTATTCCTAAATTTGAATATGCAATGCCAGATAAAAGTAATGGATTGAGAATCCCGATATTTTTTGAAACTCACGGTGACGATGAAGACGATGATTTTCGTAGAAAAAGGGAAATTCAAGGATTAAAAAGACCTAGAAAATTGGATTTAGAACATTTAACGGAGACGAGTACAAACCCGTCTTTAGCTACAACCACCACCATTTTAACAACGGATAACAGGATTTTTACAACAAAATTAGCAACTCCTAGAAAAATGGAAACAACTATTCCTCCTTATACAAAAAAGACAACAATTTTGGACACAATTCAAACAAAAATCCCTACAGTTAAAAGTACTACAAAAAGTCCAATTACAACTCAGAAAATTACTTTTAAAGAATATATAACCACAAAAACAACACCAAAAACAACCATTTTAATTACACAAAAATTTTCTACCCCTCGACAAATACAAAGTATTCAAACCACAAAAATATGGACAACTACTCAAAAACCCATTACGTACAGTACTTATCACACAGAAAAACATAGTACATCTAAATCTGATTTTAAACAGTATACAACGATGGCCCCATTTACAACACAAAAAGACAAAGTAAAAGTTTGGAAAACGGAACCTTTCCAGGCCAAACAAAACCTATTAAATACTACACTTTGGCCAAAATTAACAACATATAGTACATTGGGAACTAAATTAATAGAAACCACGACAAAGCCCCAATTCCGGCCCCCAACAACGCGAAAAGGAAATAGGTGGACTACAACCCCTAAGCCGATTTTTACAAGCACAAACCCATGGATTTATCAGAAAAAGATGACTAGTACGCCCAAAAATGTTTTTACAACACGAATTTTGAATTTTTTTGAAAATTCACACCAAAATAATCAGTTGTTTGACCCGTATAAAAATAGAAAAGAAATTTTGGCAAAAAGTAAAGAAAATGAACTAAGTGAACTAAAAAAATACGATAAAAAGATTCAAAAAACCATCAAGAACATTGCTAGTGTTTTTGGAGTAAAAATAAGAAGGGATATTCCATGGAGCCCAAATTTTACAACGCCCTCACCTCTAAAAGATGATCAAATGAACAATAATCTAAATACAAGATTACAATTTTTAGAAATTCACACCCGGGAGACTATTAGGAGAAATTTTGATAGACTTTGGACAGGAATTTGCGATTTACACAATCGGCAAATAGATACGGTAAAATCGATTTTGACCATAAATCCGACTTTAGGCGCTAGATTGTGGTTAAGAAAACACGATATCACAGCTAAATTTTTGGGGGAGGCAATTTCAATTTCAAAATGCTATCAATTTGTACCGACTAAAATTTTCTGGAACCATGAAATAAATGGAAAATGTTTCGAAAAAGTACCGGTACAAATTTCAGATGGTAATGAGACTAAAATTTTTTATTTAGTCAGCGGGTCCCAGTCCCAAGATTTAGATAATTTTAGTGATGAAATTTTATGTTCCAGCAGACCTATGTCTGTTTTTAAGGATGAAAACGGGATCTGGCAAACTTATGAGGGACCCACATCGGTAGAGAATTTTCCTAATTTACTCCCCTATAAACCGGAAAAAGCGACAGCTATTTTTAGGGCTGAAACAATATTTCAATCAGACCTAAATTCGCTAATGGCGTCCGTATCTATTTTGCACAGTTACGCTAACCGTATAAATAAAAAGGACAAAATTATTCGCGAACAAAACATTACTTTTGAGGAAAATATGAACATTTTAACAAAAATTGGTAAATTAGTAAAGGAAAAGACTGAAAATATAACAGAAAATGTACAATCACTAATGACCAACCCATTTACGTACTTTTTTGGAGATTTTAAAATTTACATAATAGTATTCTCAATTGTGATTATAATTCTTGTTTTAATCGGTGCTGGAATTTATTTTTACCCATGGATCCAACCATTCTTAAAATTACGTCCAAAAATAAGAAAAACACCAAAAAATGATTCAATTTCGGGAGGAAGACAGAAAAGAAGAGCCCCTGGACCACCTTTGTTAAAAAGAAGGGCACCCGAACCACCGCAAAGCGTAGAATACGAAATGAAAGAGATTAATTCAATCGTAAGCCCGGTACCAACGGCCCCAAAAATGGAGATAGAATATATACACACCTTAATCCCCAAAATTTATCAGATGACTACCGATTTTTACAAACAAAAAGCGACTAATCCCTACCTATCTATTGAAGTGAATGGCAATAAGTATAAAGCTTTACTTGATACTGGAGCATCTGTTAGTTATTGTAAGATAAGTGTAGCAAGAAAATTGGGAATTCCGCAATTCGATTTAGGCAATGTAACACATGCAAAAGTAGCCAATGGTAATTCTCTCCCTTTTTTAGCTAAAGTTAGGGTAAATTTTTGGATCGAAAATATTCAAATTCCGATCACAATTTTGGCCTCAAAAGATGAACATTGCCCAACAGAAATTTTACTCGGAACCGATTTTATGGAAATTTTAGGGAATTTAGGCTATGAAATTTCGTTTGATTGGAAGAAAAAAGTTATAAAACTGAGTGAAAATGAAAATTTTAAAGAAAATTTTATGATTATTCCAATGGTTGCTAACATTACAACAGAAAAAGAAAATAAGGTTATAAACAGTGAAAAAATAGAGTTGGAGCCTCATTCGGACACCTTATTACCAGCAGAAATTATAGGAAGTGAAATTAAGCAACAAATTTTAATTGCGCAGGGAAATTTTCCTCTTAAAGAGTGTTTAATAATAGGAAAAACCGTATGTAATGCAAAAAATGTGTATATTAGAGTTTTAAACGTAGGGAACTCGAAAATAACAATTTTTAAAGGCCAAACAATTGCAAAATGGGAACAAATAGCTGATAATCATTGCGAAACAGTTTTTGAAGTAAAAATTGATACAAATGAAACTCAAGAGGCACCAGAATTGGATATAACTTCTAAATTTCCGGGGTCCCTTCCCCAACAAAAATTGCTTATAAATCCTAATTTAGAGGAATCCTGTCTGTCAGAAAGTGCAAAAAAAGAGCTAATAAGAATTATTTCGGAATATCGAAGCGTTTTTGTTGGAACTGATGGAAATATAGGACATTTTACTGGCCCAATTAAACATAAAATTGACTTAATAGATGAATCAAAAATAGTGCAACAAAGACCTTATAGGGTTCCTCCCCAACTGCGGGAAGAGGTACACAAACAAATCCATGAACTTTTGCGGCAAAACATAATTAGGGAGTCAAATTCAGTTTTTTCTTCCCCAGTAGTGTTGGTTAAAAAGAAAGACGGAAAATACAGATTTGCTATAGATTATCGCCAACTGAACCAAAATACGAAAAAATCCTGCTACTTTTTACCTCTTATACAGGATATATTAGATGAGATAGGGGGTAAATCTATTTTTAGTAGTTTTGACTTCATGAGCGGGTTCTTTCAAATTGGGATTGAGGAAGCCCACATCGAAAAAACTGCATTTGCTACTTTCTGTGGTGTGTTTGAATTTTTGCGCATGCCCATGGGCCTCTGCGGGGCCCCATGCACATTTCAAAAAGCGATGGAATTTTTGAGGAAAGAGTTGGGGAATGGGATATTGTGTTATTTAGATGACTTGATTATTTCAAGTATAGATGAAGAAACCCACCTAAAAGACATAGAAAATCTTTTAAAAGTACTCAAAAAATATAATTTAAAATTGAGATTGGATAAGTGTACTTTTGGTAAGTCAGAAATTAAGTACTTGGGGTTCCTTATAAGCGCACAAGGGATACGCCCGGACCCGAAAAATGTTGCCGCTGTTCAGCGATTTGACCCACCCAAAAATCTGCACCAATTGCGCAGTTTTATAGGATGCGTTTCATATTTTAGGAGATTTATCAAAAATTTCGCGTCAATTATCGCACCTCTAAATGAACTGACAAAATCTGAAGAAAATATTGAAAAAGTTTGGAAACAGGAACATCAAAAAGCATTTGATTTAATCAAGAAAAAATTATTAACAGCACCGGTTTTAGCACCACCAAAATTTAATAAAAATTTTATTGTAGAAACGGATGCCTCCAAAATGGCTATAGCCGGGGTACTTTTACAAAAGGGTGAAGATGGCGAACACCCCATTTCATATGTTTCAAGAAAATTAACCGCTACTGAACAAAAATACAATACTGCCGAAGTAGAGGCACTTGCAATTATATATAGTTTGACTCAATTTAGACCATATATTGAAGGGGATAAATTAACTGTAGTGCGTACGGATAATTCAGTAGCATGTTCATTATTAAAGAAAAGGGACCTTATTGGGAGAATGGCGCGTTATCAAGTTGCTATCCAAGAGTTTAACATTAGGATTGAACATCGGAGTGGTAAAAGCAATACATTTTGTGACTATATGTCTAGATATCCGGGTGAGGGAGATCAAATAAATATAGAACATAAGTGTACATCTGTTAACATAGATTGGGAAAAAATAAAAGCCGGTTTGGAAAAGAGTTCGAAAGAAAAAGTAGAAGATTTTGAATTGCCTAAAGATTTTTACTATCCGGTGGAAAAGTTAAAAGTAGTGACATTAGAGGAAATCAGAGCAGAATTGCAAAGAGATAGAGCATATCGAGAGATAATACAAATTTTGGAAAATGAGGAAATACCAGAAAATGAAAGCGAGCAAGAGGAATTTTTTAGAAAAGTTGAAAAAATTCATGAAAATTTTTCATTAATTGATCAAATTTTGTATAAATGGGACCAAACTGAAGAGAGGCCTCTCCCTAAAGTAGTCATTCCTTTCTCATTAAGGGAAAGGATAATCAGGGAGTGTCACGAGGACAAATTGCTAGGGGCACATTTAGGTATAGTTAAGACATTGGAAAAAATTCGTAAAAGATTTTGGTGGAAGAATCAAATTCGCGATACAAAAAATCATATTAACGCATGCGTTAAATGTCAACAGAGAAAAAGTCATTCACGGGATGTATATAAAGAGCCTTTAAACCCTATCCCGGTACCAAGCGGGCCCATAGAAAGAATACACATTGACATTTTAGGGCCTCTTCCATTAACTTTGGAAGGATTTAAATATATACTAACTATTACCGATTCATTCACTAAGTGGTTAACAGTCATACCGATGATCAATCAAACAGCAAATACTGTAGTTAAGTCCTTCACGGATCATTTTCTTACTAAATTTGGAGCCCCCCGTTACCTTGTTTCGGATAATGGAAAACAATTCGTAAGTAAAATTTTTGAAGATTTGGCAAAAATATACGGATTTAAACACAACAAAACTACTGTATATAGGCCACAAGCCAACGGGGCAGTTGAAAGACTTAACCGGGTTATAGCGGATATGCTATTTAATTATACAAACGAAAAGGGGGATAATTGGACAGAATTTTTGCAAAGCGTTGTTTTCGCCTACAATACCAGTATACATTTGACGAGTGGACAAACTCCTTATTTTTTAATGTTTTTAAGGGACCCTTTATTGCCCATTGACTTGAGAATGGAAAGGGAAGAGAGAGAACAAAATGACCTTGAGATGTCAGAATACATTGAGATGTATTCAAAAGAATTAGTTGACATTTCAGAGCGAGTGAGGCAGACAATGATTGATGCTCAGGAGAGGCAGAAAGTGAGTGCGGACCAAAATAGGAAGGCACGGACACATGAATTTTGTATTGGGGAACTAGTCATGGTCTTAATAGACCACTGGGCAACTGATGCGTACCATAAGTTTCGCCCCAAATGGAGCGGTCCCTGGAGGATAATGGAAATTAGGGGACCGGTTCTTACTGTAAAAAATTTGGGAAATACTAATAAAATAGTTAAAGTGAACAAAGAAAAAGCCAAAAGGTTTATACAACATCTGCCCTCCTTGAATTTGAGTGAAAAGGGACAAAATGAGGAAATTTGAATGAGAAGGGTCGTTTTATACCTTATTAACTAGTCTGTACTTTGAGCTTTCTTGTGTAAATAAAATATTTTCTGTTAGATTTAGTTAACCACACCACAATGGATGGGAACTGTGATAAAGGAGGGAAGGATGAAAAAGATCCTGTAGAAATAAATTTAAATGATTTAATTAAATACCCGATTTCATCATATCAAGAAAAAATTGTAAATATTTGGACCGGTCCCATAGGTTTTTCACAACAACATATTATGGGCCTTTTATCACAAAAATATTTGTTTAACTATGTACAATTAGCTTCACTTCATAAGTTAACATTAACCTTTAAAATACTTAAAGTGGGAATAGAACCACACTATCAGTTAAAGTATTTTGAAAACCCAATAGCAATTAGGGAATTTTATCTTATAAAAGTGTTAGGATATATTACGACCCCATTGAATAATCAGAAAACGACACAAATTATAACAATGTATATAGTAGACGAATGCCTCCGGTATGGAACCGGATGGGGAGAATTAGTCCTGGGTAGAAATGTAAAATGTTTTAAATAACTAGTTATGTTATACAATAAATACAATAACTTTGAATACAAAATGTTGAAATGATTTAAAAAGTTCCCTTAGAATGGAACCAGTCGAGCCACAATCATCCCAAGGTTCAAGTGAGTTCACTACACCCAACAGCAAAAACTTGGATACTGAATGGACCGATACCAAACCCAAAGAAGTACAAGCTAGTTTGAAAATTCACCGACTTCGTAAATGTTTGATTAATTATCAAAATCCAATGGTTTTAATTTCCGAATTATCAAGACACAATTTTATGGATATGGAACTAGCTCAAAAGGTCCATATAGCATATGAAAATCTTTCATTTAAGGAAACTTTCTTTTTGCCTGAATTAAAAACTACAATTAAAATATATGCCACAGGATGGGCTGACGTTTTCGATGGTATAAGTGATCTTAGAATGTACTTCTTGATAACCAATGACACCATAGAAATCTGCAAAGACATTCCTAAAAATACGGAAGACGACGATGAGTTAGATAACGAAAAATATTTTGTGGGATCGGACCCATTGCAAGTAAATATAATACTAGGAGAGGCTTGTATCAGAACTTGGAGAAAAATTGGTGTGGCTCGACTGATACCACTTTAATGCATAAGGTTTCAAATACATATACTATATAAAATAAAATAAAAAAAAAGTAAATAAAACAAAAACGAAAAACATTGTTTAGTGATAATAATCAACATTGGGCAAATAATTTTTTTGTGTATTGATTTTAGTCTGAATTCACAGATGGACCGTGAGCAGAAACCTGCATCTGAACGAACCTCCCCGGTAAAGGTTACAAATGTTTTTCGAAAATGGGAAAAAAGCGAATCGGTGGAAAATTTAATAAGAAACTTCACAGAAAAAAAACAAATTGCACAAATTTTCCGCATGAGACCCGTCCTGATAAATTATCAGAACGTTAATTCCCTTATAACTAGCTACTCCAAATTTAACTATATGAGTTGGGATTTTGTCAAAAAAACTTATCCAAGATCAGATTACAAATTATACCCATCTATTTTTCAGAGTACGGAACTAAAACTCAAAACTATAATTCCACTCATGGGAGTAGCTTATGGAGAAGTTTTTGATAGGGTTAATGTTTGCAAATCAAAATTTTTAATCACGGCTACCCCCGTGATTATTCCCAAAAAAATTCCAAAAGATGCAGAATGGGATGAGGAATTAGAAATAGCAATGAGTGAAGTAGGGTCGGAAGATCCATTTGTGGTTGAGGTAATTTTGGGAATGTCTTGTTTGCAGTTATGGATCAAGTTAAAAGGTTCGTTTGCTTTAGTCCCCGGCTTGATTGTAGGAAAAAAATGTATGCAGTAAAGTAAGCCCAATTTAAAAAATTAAAAGAAAATACAAAAAAGAGCTGTAAAACAAACAAAAACAAAAAACAAAAAAATTTGCTTTAGCTTGATACTGGAACAATATAATAAACAATTACTCAAACATGTTCCAGTTGGAAAATTTTGAACTGTTTTTGTTCATATACAATATTCACATACTTACCCAACCATATATATTTGTTCACAATAAAACAGTTCAAACAAAATTAAAAAAAATGACATCCAAATATTTCAATTTTTGACTCGAAAGAAATATTCGGATTAGAAAATTTTCGGATCTAAATTGTTTCTCCCCTTTGATCAAAAATCAAAATTGTTTTAAACCTGTATGATGTTGTCGATCACGAGATGCAAGAGGAGTCGGCGGTGCGCTCAGAACAGTACGGCACAGGTCCCCAGTCAGCACAAACCATGAGCCCCAGTCAAATTCCCAAACAAAATTTTGTTCAAATCTGTATCAATTTTTGGTGAAATCTAAAAAGGGGGGGAAATGCAAAAACATTTTTGGATGGGAGTGCAAAAATGAATGGACGAAAGGGAAATCAAAAACGGAATAAATGAATAACAGAACGAAGTGACATACACATACATACAATTAATAATCGATAATTGCCGGAGGAAAGGAAAAGAAATGCAAAAGTGTATGTATGAGATGGGAATGCGTCCATTTTTCTTTGCCTTTCCATTCAAAATGTTTTTGACGAAAATCCTTTCGAAAAATAATCAAAATTCAAAAAAAGTTGAGTGCAACTTTTTGTCGAGATAGGGGTGGATGTAACGATCGGGATTTGGAGAATCATTGGATATTAATGTATATTCAACTTGTATATTTTACTGCTTATCCCTAGCCTTCCCTTTCCTCTCACTGGCTTTCTCTGTCTCTCTCTGTATGTCACACTCTCTTGTTTTATGCTTTCTCTATCTTGTATATTCCATTGTACTCCTCTTCTCCACTCTGCCCCAAACTTATGTTAGGCTAAAAGGCCAAAACTCTCAGTGGAGAGTGGCCAGTTCGAGTCTTGCCATAGGCAAGACTCTGGGGACATTTGCTGACGGGAACCGACTTGGCATCTCCCCCATTCATCATACATTGGATATGTTTTTGGTTAATAAATATTTTCGGAACAATTGGAATTGGGAGAATGATATGGAAGGTCGAAGGGCTATGAAAGAGAAGGAGTATTGGGCTGTAGCGTTACCTTACAAAATGGCGACCCTTAAGGGCCGTCTCAAATGTCCCAACTGGCTCAAAAACACGGGTAAAATTTTTAGGAAAATTTATTAAAAATAGATAGAATTAATAGAAAAAGATGATAAAAAATGAAGGCACGAAATGTGATTGATTAGATGAAGCCTTCTCATTCCAATTTCTGACGTCATTCACTCGAAACTGAAAAGGGGTATAGGATAATTTTTTAAATCAACCCCAAAGAAACTAACCAAACGGCCGTCACATGAACACCCATCGGGTCGGACGTAGTCTCCGGCACCCAAACATCGCGAAGAACACTTCGACGAGCACAACGACGGCACCAACAACAAACGCACAGCAGAGCGACGAACAAGATCAGAGACAGAACTCCGAAGAACAGACAAATCGACAAGAGGGCGGTAGGTGACAAAAATGGTGCAGTGCCGCTGGCACACATTATTGGCTCGAAAAAACTTTAAAAACGAAATTTTCAAAAAAATAGGAAAAAGAGGTTACTTGACGGGATGATAGCACCCAATATTTGGCCCGCAAGAAAGACAATGGTCGGTCAAAGTCGAGAATTGCCAGCCAGTGAAAAGAGAAGCATTTGATTGTAGCATGATTGGAGTGAATAAGTGAAGAAAAAGAGGAATGGGGATGAGATGAAGGCGAGCGATGGTCCAATCCCCCCCTCTCCCCAGCTGGCACAATTACAGTCCTAACTTTGTCAAAAGATTTTATCGAACACTTTCCATTCAATGACCTTTTTTCTCCTCTGCCTCTTTCGTTCATTTTCCCAGACGATGGACAAAGGATAAAAAGTTGGACAGAGATGAAAGTACAATTATAAAAAGGGAAAAGGATGTAAATTATATTTTATAAATTATTCTTATTGCTGAAAAATAAATTAGATATTTTATATTTTACAAGTTGAAAACAATACAGTAAGTCGGTGTTTGATCTCGAAAAAGTTGTTAATCCCGCCAAATGTTACGAAAAT
>JAQIYK010000692.1:0-12607 GCA_034700465.1 Rotylenchus robustus | reverse complement strand
GTACTCGAAAACCCCTAAAAACGCGATTTTGTAAAATTCAAAAAAATTTCCTCGAGACCGCAATTCTGCACCATTGCCAAATATAGTAATAACAATCATTTAGTTCATTTTTTGTTGTAATGGCGTTGAACAACGAGAATGACGATGAACAGCGAAAAGCATACTTGGAAAAGTTATCAAATCAAATGGCCGAAATAAATTGGATAACAGAGGAAACCAATTTATGGACTAAACATTTGGCTTCGATTATTCCAGGTATATTTATCTTGGTCAAAAAATTTAAATTTAGCCATTTCTGTATTTATATTATATATCCATTTGTGAGAAATTTAGTTTAGAAAAATTTGTAAAGGTACAATAATACTATGAGAACTTTTCATTAAGAAGGGACTTTTCTTTTAGAAACATAGGTGCGATAGGGCAAGACTGCCCCCATCCCCAATACGTCGTATTGAAAAATTTTTGGAAAGTGACTCGTAACGGCCGCCGAAAAAAAACGAGTTATTTAGGTGACCGAAAGCTAAAAAATGGCTTTTCTTGCCGATGGTCCGTACCACGCTGCCCCTGTACCCCGCTGCTTCCCCCGTATCCCACCCGAAAAATCTGGTCTAAAAGAAAATTAACTGGTAAACTAAAAAAAGATCGCCGTGCCGATGGCGTGGTGAAAAATTTTTGAGGAAAAGATGATTCGCCCAAAGTTTTCCCCCTCATCCCATCTATGTTTAAAATAAAAAAAATGGAAAATGCTGAATTGTACAATTATTTATTTGAAAATTTTAGTGCATAGAGGCATTACAGTTGAACTTGTCAGTAAACATCTACCATTTCTTTCGACCGAACAACAGAATGCAATTGCAGAAAAATTAAATAAAGGTTTATTATTGGGTTTTCCGCATTATTTGTTTTTTAGAAACACTGGAGTATAGCTTTTTTGAAATGGATTCAGGAGAACAAGCAGAAAACATAGATATTCCAGGTCAATTTGTATTTCAATAAAATTCCTCATAAATGACCTTAATTTATTCAAGGTACTTCTAAACAAACTGAAACGCCGGTAACGCCTAAGAGTCCGGAGCCAACTGAGTATGTCATAGAGCAAACTTTTGTCGCAAATATGCTGGCAGAACTTCCGGTGAAAGATAACAATGCATTTCTTGAAAAATTAAAAAAAGGTTTAAAATATATTAAATATTAATCCAATAACATATTTATCCTTATTAAATTTCTAAATTTAGGTTGCATCAGAGTGACTGGCTGTATTTTACGAAAATTTTGCAATGAATATGTCGTGGATTTACTTGGTGCCTACCCAAATGAAACGAATCTTGACTACTTCAAAGGTTTTTTAAAGTTAAAATTCTTTTGTACCAATGTTTTATAGAATTATTTGCTCCATCAGTTTTCTCTACACTTTCGATTCGTTTCAAGGATTTAAACAAAGAATGGACTTCTCTTTCTCTTGATTCTATAACTTTGAACATTGTAGAATATTTCGTCAGTAAAGCAAGAGACGAAGATTACCAGTTTGTGCTTAACAGGGCAGCCATTTTGGATTGGAATTGTTCATGCGATGTTTGCAAAGCAGATATCCAAAGTAATTTCTAAATAATGTTTAGTATAGTTTAATTTTTTTATTTAAATTGAAGCACAAGAAAAAGCCAATTTAACATCAAATCAATTGCAAGTGGTTAAATATGAACCTATACTTATGTTCAATGGTATACTTATGTACCAATAAATATACAAAAAACCTACTGCTAAACTAAAAAAAAGTATTTAAGGTCTACACGAATTGTACAAAAATGGAAGTTTTTCAAAACAGTCAGAAACTGATGAAAATTCATTGTCCAAGGAACTGACATATAATAAACGTTTAGACAAAGAACAGACAAAAATTACAGGTACTTATTAAGTTGAGTTTTACAAGGGTATTTAAATAGGAAAAGGGTATTTATTTGTTATTCAAAAATAACTTATCCATTTTGATAGAATAACTAGTCTGTTATTTTTCCCTTTTTATTCTTTTCTCCAATTTTCAGAATAATTAATTAATTAGTTATTATGGAAAATAACAGTTCAGTTATTTTCTCGATATTAATGGAAAAATAACAAATCAGTTATTTTCGCAATAATAATTAATTTATTAATGGGAAATTTGACTGAGACAATAATAGTAAGATAACAATACAATATTTAAGATATATTGGCATTGAACACAAGCGAAAATTATTCACGACGATCAGAATTCACTGATTCGATTTTGACAAATATTACAAGATTAACAGCAGAACAGTCAGAAGCAGAAGGTTTTTAGCTTTTATATTTTTTAACATAGTTCATTATTTAATAGCGGGTCCGAATTCAAGTAATGAACGTTTGAATGCATTAGCAGCTCGGTTTATTGTAGCTGATGATATCATATCAAATAAACAATTGCCAGCCGACGAATTAGAAAAAGGTATTACATAAAATATAATTTAATTTTTAAATAGTAAAAAGGTATAGTAGTAAGAACTTGTTTATTTAGCATTCAATGAAATTGTTGGATGTGTTCCAGGTATTTTAAATCAATTAATTAATATAATATGGATATGTCTTTAATAGAAACACCTAACGGATCTTTTGTGTCCTCGGAAATGGATGCAAATATGTTAATATATCAACGAAATCTCATAACAGTCGAAGAGTTGAGAAAAAGTATGTATTTATTTTTTTTTCAAAAATTAACCTGTATTTAGTGTTTGTAAACATGGAAGTTTGCATTCCGAAAACAAATCTACCGATCGGAGAGAAATTCTACTTTATAAGAGATATAGGTTGTTCAAACAATTTTAGTCTAGCAAACAGATGTGAATCAGTAACATGCAATTTGTGTCTCGAATGCAAAGATGAAATTGGAATGATCTGTTATGACGTGAAGACCCGCAAACCAATTGAAACAAACCATTGGATGGTACCGAAAATTCAATTGAAAATCGGAAATTGGTTCGAAGTTGTTTGAACAATAAGAAGAATGTCTGTTTTTATTTGAAATTATGTCGAGATGCATAAAGCATTTTTCTTTCATATATACTGTATTCTTTGCATTCATAAGTGTTGATTGACACTATTTGTGAAAACAAATGTATTATTTTCATTATTTTAAAAAAACAAATATATTATTATAGAAATTTTAAGTCCTGCTACTACTTATTAGATTTAGTCAGAAACTCAGTATGGAGAAAACACCTAACAAGGCAAAAAACAACATGGCAACTGGCCGAATAAAATATAATCCTTTTCAACCAACATCCAAAACAACAAAAATTGTTGATCCAGATTTGCAAGCACAATTGAGAAAATCGCTTGGAGCCAATGGAGATTCAGTGGACTTTAATAACTATCCAATGATAAACAAAGACTTCTTTCAACGCGTATGATCTTAAACTTATCATTATACATGTAAAAAACAATAGATAAATGTTATCGAATTAAAAATGGAGTGGATGGGTCCCATAGATGTACGCACAAAATAGAGTGTATGGGTCCCATAGGTGGGGATTGGGGATTCACATATAAGTTAATTTGTATCCCCACCCAATCCCCACCTATGGGACCCAACCACTCCATTTTGTGCGTACACCTATGGGTCCCATAGGTGGGGATTGGGGATTCGAGGGAATGAAAGAAAATTGAAATAATGAAGAAAAAATTGAATAAAAGGGGAGAAAAATCGCGCTAGAAAAATTGCGCTATTCCTATTAACTGACTCTTCAAAGTTATAAAAAAATTGTCGTTTGCAAGGAGTCTGAAAAATTGGTACTATCTCATTAGGGGAAGGGCAGATTAGTTTGTGTTGGTTGTAACTCGCTGTATTTACTCTAAAATCACTCGCTCTTTCTAAATTTTGTGCGAATGACTTTATTATATTTTATCAATTTCTGCGATCGCTCATTAATTTTTGTGACATTCAATTTTGCTATTATCAGTAATTTTTTGCTCATTCCGAAAATGACTTCTAACCCCCCCCCCGCACGGGCCAAATGCTGACCCCTTTTTACACACCTATGATTGGTCCTATAATGACATACCTATTCAAAATATTAATTATACTTTTTTCATGTAGAATATACAGCTTTGCATGATTTGCCAGACACCTTGTTTGAACTTAGCCAGCCATCTAAAATGGCACTATACTACTGAAACGACTGAAGGAGAAAACTGGATGGAAGAACTTGCGCAAATGGATTTATGGGATCGTTCCAAAAAATTTCAGCTTATGCAAAATCCGGTAATCAAAATTTCTGAAATAGAACACGGCATGCGACTCGGAGGAGAAAAGGGCGTCGCTTTGCTAGTTGATCATTTCGTCAAAAGGGGTGTCACGGTATAATCTAGCTGTATTTTATATAAATTATTAATTAGCAGTTATAGTTTATTAGTTATGATTAATCTTTGAATTTATAGAAACACAAAAAGGCTTTTTCATTGTTTATAGTTTTTAAATTTATTGCGCCTAGAAATAATAAAATGTTGAGTTAAGGATCATAAACAATATTCTGGTTAAATTAGTTTTCTGTTTTTTTGTGCCTTGCCTGTGTTAACTAATACTTATAAAAATAACATATTAGTTAATTTGTAATAACATATATGTTAATCTGTTAAAATATAAAAAAATAACATATGAGTTAATTTGTTTAATTCAGGTTATTGGCGATGAATCGGATTTGAAGGAAGAAAAGGTTATGCTTCAACTTGGCGATAATATTCTGAGTAAAAGCGTACCCACAAACACAAGTTGGAGGATCCCAAATGCTGACAATTTTTCTCCTGCTTATAAAGAACAGTGGGCGGCTTGGGCAAAATTGTTGTTGCTACAGAATCAGGAAAACAAAAAGCAAAAGATGAAAGGTTATTTTATTATTTTTACACAAAATAATTTAAGGTTATTTTCCCAAATATATCAAAAATTTAAGACAGCGCCACAAAGCGTACTGGAAATGCAACTCCAATAGAAGAAAATTCAATGACCGATGAGTTTACTGGACATGGACAACAATCGAATACCCAAGGTAATCAAAAAAATAAATTTTTATGTAAATGTTAAATAAATAGGCCGTCAACGAAAATTGCGTGTGCCAGTCCAGAAATCGAATGCTGGATTTAAATCCAAACGAATTTGCAAACGACAAAATGAAACAGCTGCAACCGAAGGTAAATCAAAGTAGACAAGATTAGATTAAGTCTTAATGTACTTTAGACCTAACTCCAAGAAACAAACGTCGAAAATTGGATTCGGATTATCAAGAATTGGTCAACAAAGAGTTGGATGCTACGGTGAAAAAAGGTTTATTAATGTATAAATTTCATTTTCGCAAACATTTTCAAAAGGACCAAAACAACAAAATCCCAAAACCATTGATCGCACTTGTCAGAAGGAAATTGTTCTGAGTACAGTTTCGGTTTCCGACAGAGTCAGAAAAAGACACGAAAGAAAATCTGAGGAAACTCGTAAACACACTGAGTTAATTGACACACCAAAAAGAGGTATTAATTTTTGGGTACTATCGTATTTGGGGGCAGTTTTGTTTTAGTTTGAAATAACTCGCCGGTCGCCGGCGAGCTATAACCAATTATAACTCGCCGGCAAATTATAACCAACTTAAACAAAACTGCCCCCAAATGCGATAGTACCAATTTTTATGTGCTTAATTATTGCAAACTTTTTAAAAGGACCAAAACAACAAAAAAGCAAGGAAATCAGTCTCACATGTGCGAAGGAAATTGATTTGAGCCCGGTAATGGCAGTTAGTGAGGAATTTTCTAAAGGTTTTTTGTTAATAAGAAAAAAAATATTTTATTTATCAAAATTTTTTAGACATGACATTAGACACAGAGGCAATTCTTGACAACGATGGATCACTTTTTTCGGCACTGAAGCCGTTTAACAATACAATCCTACCGTACATAGGAGTGATTGGCCCGTCTTGCAAAATTAGGCGAACAATAATAGAAACTATTGTGAAATGCGGTATGTTTAATTTTGAAGAGTCAAAAATAAACTTAACAATGATCAAAATTGAGTTTTTTATAAAATCTTAATTATAAATTTTAAAAAATGAATTTTAATTTTAATTGCATCTTTTTTATGACTTAATTTTTGTTTTAATAAAAAAAATGAACCGTTTTTTTTACTTATTTGAAGAAATGAATAAATAACTAATCTGTTATTTCTGTTTTATAATTTTTAACCTTTGCGAGTATTTTTCAAAAAG
Source organism: Rotylenchus robustus (assembly GCA_034700465.1). Taxonomy (NCBI): domain Eukaryota; kingdom Metazoa; phylum Nematoda; class Chromadorea; order Rhabditida; family Hoplolaimidae; genus Rotylenchus; species Rotylenchus robustus. The sequence goes on along the minus strand of JAQIYK010000692.1, from coordinate 6,353 downwards.
AATTATAGAAATATTTTTAGTTCCAAGCGATTTTGTCAGTGACCAGTTCTATATACAAAAAAGGGCTGCTGTTTACACTGACATACTACCCCCAATGTATAGTCTCCACAAAGAGCATGTGGTAACTTTACAATGCAAATCCGATCATTCAGCGTCCTCGGAGTTGGAGGTAGAGCTTTTTATTTTTAGGAATTATTTTAAACCAAAAAACCAAAAAAATTCTATATAAATTATTAATAACTAGTGTGTTATATTAATCAATTTAATAAAAATAAAATTAAATAATCGATTTGTAAAATTCTAAAAAATACAATAAGTAGAAATTTGGTTGGCATACATACCTAGTTAGATTCTAAAATTTAGAAACATCAAGTTCGAGCATTTTATGATTTGCTAGCACTGGCTGTCGTCGGACCGTTGCCTGAAATTCGTAAAAATGCCATTGCATTTCCAGTACTGCTGAATAATACCAGTGTAACACTTGCTGATATTGTGAAACAGTTATGCCGATTCCTTTACACAATGATCGATTGTGATGAACTGCCAGACAATTTTAAAGGTTTTTAATTGCGTATTTTTATGTTTTTAATCGCTTCTGAGTGTTTAGAATTTTATCAGGGAAAGTTTGAACACTTAGCTAATCTTGTTCAAGGACAACCGCGTAAAATTTGTACGTATTAAATATTTGAAAATTAATATATTTATAAAAATTTAAGATTGGACGGACTTAATGTTGCTTGCCAAAGGACTCAAGCTCAATATTGTGTTCGCAATTGAACCAAACAACAACGACTTCAATGAACTTCCTTTAATGATTCGTGTACCAGGAAACAGTCTAATGCCGTAATTATTAAACATTTAATATTTACTAGAATATTAATAAATCGAAAGTGGATGCTAACCGAAAACTTAAAACTTGCACTTTTTACTTTAGTAGATTTGTTACAAAAAATCTCATCAAAAAATATCTCGAGAGATTCGGAAATTGCCAACTTTATGGTGATTCTCGAAATTTTTTCTAGTTTTCTCTTAACATTAAAGTTTTTATAGAGTACATCAAATCGGACATGTGTTCACATTCACACAAAAGGATTTTATGCTGAGCAAATACAGAAATTGCGAAACCGAAGATTTGGAGGCGTTGCTACGTAGCCAGAAAATTATGGGGACAGCTTGGCTTCCAACGATAACTTTTTCAGTACCCGAGGATCAAAAATCGATCAATCTGTTACGTTCCGTTATCACTCCTTAAATTTACTCATCTGCATATTACCTATTATTTGGCTCATATTTTATGGATACAATCAATTATAAATATATATGGATAAGAAATTAATCTTTTAAATGTTTTGTTACATAAAATTATCTATAGTTCTAAATATATTAAAATTTCCAGATATTACCATCAGATTTCCATGATTACACTATAAGATTTTCAGATGAGGCTTAAACTAAGTTACTCAATGTTAGAGAAGCGTACGGAAAATTTTCTAGTGAAAACCAAGTGTGAACACAAAGGAATTTGTGTTAAAAGCAGAACCAATATCAAGGTTTATAATACTCTTAACGTAATTTAAAAATTTGTAATATCTTTAAGCGCATATGCGTAGCTTGGTATATGAAGTTTTGTCTTAAATAAAAATAACTAATTTGTTTTTTTACAACTGATCAGTTAATTTTTTTGTAGAAATAACAAATATGTTACATTTTTATAATAGGCGTTTATTATAGGATTTTGATTTTCAAAATTATTAAGGCATGGGAAAATATTGGTAGATTTTATTCATGCGTATGCTAAAAAGGTGACAAAACAAGCAAATAAAAAGCGTATGCTAAAAAGGTGTAAAACAAAAAAAATTCAACAAACTTTTTACAAAATCTGAATCGGAGAAATCCATTTTTAGGCAGGTGAACCGGTTGCAATTTACGAAGGAGACAAAATAAATTGGAAAGAGTTGCAACGACGAGAGCCCTATATGGACGAGCCCAGAAGATCCAAGTTGTTTTTCGTTGATAAGTTTTCAAAGAAAAAAAACTATTGGATCGATGTTACTGATTCATACCAAGGCCGGTTCGGTCAATGGTTCAACCATGTGTGCGAACATTTAGCAAATTTAAGCCTTAAGGTAAGTATGGTGATCGGCGGGGGAAGCGCATTTTAAATATCAAAAAAGTTTCATATACATTTTTAGCTATGTAAACTAAAGGGGGAACGAGAAGAACGAATTATATTTATAACGAAATTCGAAATTAAACAAGGCCAAGAATTGTCGTTTGAATACACCAGTGATTCATGTGAACATCTTGCATACACAAAGTGTTATTGTTCAAAGGAAATGCAGGATTTAAAAAACAAGTTGCCTCCATGTATTTTTTATTGTGTGTGCCCTTATTCTGAAACATCGGATGAGAATTACAACGGAAAACTTGGTATATTTCAGATTTCTAACTTAACCTATCCTTGTCCTAGCCAGTCCTCTTATCCGATTTTTCAGTAAACTCCAAAACAGTGAATATTCTGTCAAGCGATGATAATGGAAACAAACACATTGGTATTTTAATTTCGATTAATTTAGTTTTAAACACTTATTTTTAGCTCTAAGTGAAATTACGAATCTTGAGACATCTGTTGTAAAAGAGAGTGAAAAAAATGGTACTTTTTTAATTTTTGTATAAATAATCATCAAGTATACTAACGAACAGTAATGGCAGAAGCAAAATTTGAACGCTTCATGTTTGTCAAAAGAATGGGAAATCCATCTATCAAGAAAATAGACTTGAGTATAGCCGATCCCGGATTATGCACATTTGAAACGGATAAGGTTAGTTTGAAAATTCCTTCATTCATGTAATTTATTTTTTATATAAGTCATAATTTAAGGTGAAAAAAGATGACAAAGAAGGAACAATATTTTCACCGTCACTACTATTTAGACCAAAAATCAAATAAAGCACTAAAGAATAAAATCCAGTTTGTTGATGGTTTGATTTCTCTACCCAAAAGGTGTTGTTTTGATCTCTCCACTTTGCATTTGATTCTTGAAATACTATCTGATCTCAATTCAGGTTATTTTATATATTACTAATATATATTGTACTAAATATTTTACACTCAAACTTGTCAAGCAGTTCATTTCTCTATGCATTCATCTCAATTCAAAATAAATTGACGATTCTCAAAAATTCAACATTTGCCTATATAAGTAATTTAATGTTGCAATTCCAAAAAAAAAAGTAAGTTTTAAAGATAATAGAACGATTTTAACAAAGTTTTATTTTTAAGTTAAACTACCTGATGTGTTATTTTAAATAAATACCTAATATGTTATTTTAAATAATGGATTTATTTTTCCAAGAAATAACTGATCTGATGTAAATAACCATTCTTCTGTTTCTCATTTTCCTAAGAATAACCCATTTGTTATTTTGAAGTATTGCTTTTTTAATTTTTTTAAAGTTTTCGCTTTTATCAAAAATATATTTTATAAATTAACAAGCATTTTAGAAGAATATTTTAGTAGGACTAAAATAGCATAGCAAATGTTATTTTTCAATACATTTTTGTTTGATCCATTTCTTTGATCTTTGGCATTACTTGCAAATCAGCAGGCACTGCGGTTTGGTAGAATGTTCACCAAAATGTTCACAAAGTCCATTGACCTATAAATAATTTTTAACAAGTTATTTAAAAATATACTGGTCTTTCATCAGGATCAATGATTTATTTCTTTGGAAATAATTATTGTTAATTTTAAAAAAATAGGAAAAAAAATTAATTTAAAATTATGAGAAAAATTAAAGTGTTAAATTTTTCTTTAAAAATAACTATTCTGTTTTTTAACAACAAATTTAGTAAAAAATTATTCAAATTATGATAAATAATTGGAGTTTAAAATTTAAAAAAAATATATGAAATTTAAAAAATCTTACAATGTGGCACCATTGCGCTATGGCAGCAGGTTTACCATGGTAAGGGCCAGTGATCTGAGATAATTTGAAATTAGCTAAAAAATTCAAAATTATAAAAAGAATTAGTTTGAAAGTTTGAAATTTTTCCTTTGGAGTTTGAATTTCTAAAAAACTTATGAAATTTAAAAAATCTTACGATGTGGCAACATTGTGCTTTGGCAGCAGGTTTAGCATCGTCAGGGTCAGTGACCTGAAATGATTTGAAATCAGCTAAAAGGTTATAAGTGAAAATAGAGTTTAATTTTATAAAATAACTTGTTAGTTATTTTTTCCTATGAATAACTGTTTTAGTTGAAATAAATTCACGGATATTTTGAAATTAAAAAGGGTCGAAAAAATACAATTTAATTAATTATTTTCTCCAACTTATAATTATGAAAAAAATAACTTTATTTTTTAATGGAAAATGGAAAAAATGTGATATATATTTTTTTAATTTTCCATCCAAATGAGATTAATACTAAATACTTTATAATATGGACTAACTTAAATAGTTTAAACCTTTAAATTAGGCGTATCGACGGGTAAAGCATACAAAATACAGATGAAGAAAATAAGTACTAATTTAAGTACTAATTTTTTATTCATTATATCTGTTTTTTGTTTAATAAATTAAACAATATATTGTGACTAAATTTATTTTAATTTTGATTGCAATGAAAAATTGTAATTAGTCTATAAATATAAAAAATTGTTTATTTTTGATAAATTAAAAATAAAAATAAATTTGTTTTAAATGATGTAATTTCCAAAAAATTGATTGGGAATGAAGAAAATATGGTAAAGATTGAGAATGTTTTGAGGTTGGAAATGGAAAATTTATGTATATTCGGAGAAGAATTTTTACCTAAATGGGTTTTGCTTACCTTGAGAAACCGCCCCATTAAGCTGTAACAGTGACAGGAGAGTCGACAATGACAATACCACACACTTCGATGCGCAATAAAAATGGCTGCCCGCTGTGCTATGGGATAATGGGATGGAGCTGGAAAAAAGTTCATGTTTGTATACTGTTATTGCAAAAACAAACTACAAAGAAAGAGATATTGGTTTAATAAATTTGAAAATAAAAAATTATTAAAATAAAAATAAATTCTATCATGTATAAGTATATGGATGATATAAATTAATTTTATGAAATCAAATAACACATACGTTATTTCAAAAATCTCAAATGATTTTAATAATTACAAGTATTAATTTTAAAACAAGATTTAAATAAAAAAATTAATATTATGATTGAAGTCTAGGACCCCTCGGAATTGAAAATTTCGAGAAATGGATGCCGGATTCGTGATCAGCACCCTCGAAAACCCCTAGGGAAAAATTTTAAATTTTTTGAAAATTTTCGAAAATTTCTGAAGCCTAGGACCCCTCGGAATAGAAAATTTCGAAAAATGGATGCCGGATTCGTGATCAGCACCCTCGAAAACCCCTAGGGAAAAATTTTAAATTTTTGGAAAATTTTCGAAAATTTCTAAAGCCTAGGATCCCGCGGAATTGAACATTTCGAGAAATGGATGCCGGATTCGTTATCAGCATACTCGATAACCCCTAAGAACAAATTTTAAATTTTTGGGAAATTTTCGAAAATTTCTAAAGCCTAGGATCCCGCGGAATTGAACATTTCGAGAAATGGATGCCGGATTCGTGATCAGCACCCTCGAAAACCCCTAGGGAAAAATTTTTAAATTTTGGAAAATTTTTCGAAAATTTTTAGTTGGAGTTGGAAATTTTATTAAATTTTTGAAGAAAATGAAAAATTAGTATTTTGTTACTTTTTTTTCGAAAATTAGTATTTTGTTACTTTTTTGGTTGATTAGTATTTTGTTACATTTTGGTCGATTAGTATTTTGTTACTTTTTTATTAGTATTTTGTTACATTTTGGTCGATTAGTATTTTGTTACATTTTGGTCCATTAGTATTTTGTTGCTTAGTATTTCGTTGTCAAATCAACCATTAGTATTTTGTTACATTTTGGTTCATTAGTATTTTGTTACTTAGTATTTTGTTGCTTAGTATTTCGTTGTCAAATCAACCATTAGTATTTTGTTACATATTTGGCTTATTAGTATTTTGTAACTAATCCTTTTGTAGTGTCGTCCCTCCTCTCCTTCCTATCATTCTCCCTTTCTTTTCTTCCTTTCTCTCACTCATTCTATTCCTTTGATTTCCTATTCCTTTCTCTCTTTTCCAATTCGATTACACTACCACGTTCGCACTTTTTGCGGACATTATTTTTTCGCGAAATTTTGACAGGGATTTTGCTACCCGGGGGTTTTCAACTATGGAGAATCCAAAAATAATAACTTTTCGATTCGGAATAATGCGTGTACGTTTTGAACATGTTGGAGTGCATATTTGCCAAACCTCATGTTTTTTA
>JAQIYK010000691.1:0-12612 GCA_034700465.1 Rotylenchus robustus | reverse complement strand
GAGCGAGCGAAGCGAGCGGAGAGCCCAACCGGCGCCCTGTAGCGGCCCGAACGCAGGCGTAGCAGCGAATGCCCCCTTGGCCACCTACGGAGGAGAACAGCTCCGATTTTTGGAGAAACTTTTCACGCTGCAAAAATGCGTTTTGAAAGCTTGAAACTTTTATTATTAAATTTTTGTTCTTTCGGGGCGGGGGTTTCCTCGCTGCATCCTTCCATTGTTTAATCTCCGTTTGCGCTTTTCTAATACATTTCTTATATCTTTGTATGCTGTTCAGTTTGAAAATTGTGTTTTTTGTGATAGTCTTTTTATAACATTTACATTTATTACCTTGGACAACTTTCAACATAGCTTCTTTCTTCGCCAATGATGGTGGTGTCACCGTCATCTTCGCTGTTTGCTTGTTTTTCTCAGAATCGCGCAACATAATCATTGTGTTGAATACACGCTTGCAGTCGTCCTCCCCATAGACCCACACTCCTTTAATGCCTAAAAGATGGCAATACTTGTTTGATTATATTTGAAAAATAAAAAATTCTTCATAAACAAATTCGGTGGTTATTATGCCAATAATTTTTTTACGAAAAAAATTAAATATTTGTCAAAGTACAAAAAATGAACATGTACGAGACTAAAGCATTTTCGTTGGCATAAAATGCCAAAGGTTACTCCACCCAGTGGCGGTTTTAAGGGGGGCGCCCCCCCCCATGGCCGGAGAAAATTAAATAATTTTAATAGGGTGATAGGGTCCCCCTTTTGTTTTCAAAATTCGCTGCGAAACTATAGTTTTTTCACTAGGATTTCCCTTTTAGTCCTCAAAATTAGCGAAAATTTTTCGCGCAGCGCCTATCGGCGCCGCAAAACAATGAAAATTGATCTCTTAAACCAAAAATACACCCCTAAAAATCGACTTTTCGGCGTGAATAAAAAAAAATCGCCAAAATTTTTTGTACATAGCCCTCCCTGAAATCCAAGATACGATGGCCCGTATCATTTTTAAATGAATTTGGAACAATTGGAAGTAAAAAATAGCTTTTTACAATGGGCCCCTGGTTTTTTGCAGCCATACGAAAAAAATAAGGGATAAACCCATGGTAGGAAAAATCGCCGCGCCGAAGGCGCGGCAAAATTTTTTTTGACCGATTTGCAGATGAGCCCCCCATGGCCAAATCCTGGAACCGCCCCTGACTCCACCTTCATCGCGATGAATGAAAATGTACGGGGGCTCATATTTCAGGTTTAGATTCTCCGTGATCGGCTCAATAAAATCGTTAAGTGATTGACGATTTGCGATCATCAATGAGTATAGCGGTTTGTCAACACGTTTGTAAATAAAAAGTGGTCCATCAGTTTCTGTTTTCAGCCATTGGTTCTTCTCAATACTTAATTAGTAAGAATTAAACAATATTTTAGTTACTAAACAATATTTTCTTAAATATATGGCAAAGACCAAAAATAAGGAAGAGACCTCAAAATCAGGAAAAAATAAGGCAAAATCGCAACCTTGAGTGAGTGTCACCCAAGTCTCGGCCAGGGGCGTAGCCAGGGGGGAATCCCCCCCCCCCCGAAATGTCAAAATTAAAAATTTTGAATTAGAGAAAAAATAAGAAAAAAAATTATTTAGAAAAAAAATTAGAGAAAATTTTTATTAGAGAAAATTTTTCGCCGTGGCGCCGCAAAACTATAGTTTTTTCACTAAGATTTCCCTTTTAGTTCTCAAAATTAGCAATTAAAAAAATTCGGCGCCGCAAAACAATGAAAATTGAGCACTCAAACCAAAAATAGACCCCTAAAAATCGAATTTTCGGCGCGAATAAAAAGTCGCCAAATAAAAAAAAATTTCGATCCCCCCCCGAACATTTTTTCTGGCTACGCGACTGAAGTCACTCTTATAGGTAAAAGTTCGTTTTTAAAGGTTGTATTTTTTATTTTAAATTAAGTAAAATGCGTTTGTGCTATTTCTAAGAGAAAAATGCAATTTTAGTCTATTTTTGATCTAAAAGGCTTTTTTTACATTTCGAACTGAAACCAACTATGACTTCGGATTTTCAAGATTTAAAGCCAAAAGAGTTCTAAAGGAAAATTTTCAATTTTGGTATTTAGGAGAGGAAGCCTATCCGACTATTTTCACAACACGAACATTACGTCTCTAGAAATCTAGTTTCGAAATATCGAAATCTATAGAATTTAAAGATTTAAACCTGAATTCAAAGAGAGCTGCATGATTGCAATGTTCAATCACTTCTTTAGCAAACGAGTCAATGCGTCGAATATTGTCGAGGTTTCTTTTGTTGTCAATTTTTGACATTGTAATATATATAAATAATGAATTGTTCTTTGTTACCGACTTGGCTGTTGACTCTATATTAAAAAATCTATTAAAAAATATAAGTATCATCCTATCTGACCAAAAAACGAACCATATGACATATGAGATTGTTTATTACAAATTCTGTATCGTTTTGCATCCATATTTTTCTACCTATTTCCTACAATTTTGAGGGTTGCTGGTTCAATTCCGGGCCAAAAATCTTTTTTTTTCGGAATTTTTGAAATTTCCAAAATGTTAGTCGCTTTTTCGTATTTTTAAGCACATTTGAGGACGTTTTAGGCCGTTTGCACTCTATTTCAGCACAATTCGATGTATTTTGGAATCTTTGTAAGAGTGAAGCATTACCAAAATTCAACAAAAAATTAGAAAAATTTCAAAAAATTGAAAATCGGAACATTGAAGCTGAGATATGAGTTTTTTAATTTACCCTTTTGAAACCGGTTTTTTAAGGGTTCAAGTTTGGGTTACTGTAGTATAGTCGAAATGTTTATCCATAGTCCATAGACCATAGCCGTAACCGAGGAAAAATGGGCATTTTAATGGGTGGGGGAGATCGGACTGTAGCTGGATTCAGATCTGGAGTTTTCTGGATCCAGTACTCCAGCTCCAGGCGATTTTGGCATGTCTGGAGTAAATTCTGGAGCTTAAAAATCCACTCCAGGCCCGAATCCCAACTCCAGATCCAGAATTTTTTTATCTGGAGTGAAAAAAAAATATCTGCTGCTGGAGTGAAAAATAAATCAAAATTTTCAAAAAATTTCCCATTTTTGCCTAAAATGCCAATTATTTCCACATATCTGTACCATATTTTTGTTTATCACATTTTCGGCACTTATGTCGTTTGGGTCCTCTTTTTGGTCAAATTTTGAAGAAAAAAAATTTTGGTTTTTCGCTTCGAATTCGGTTTCGTTTTGAATGCCATTTCCACATACAAAATCGCAAATATAATGACAAAAAAGCTTAAAAATGATGGATTTTCCGCTAAAAATAAGATTTTCTCTGGATTTTTTTAATGGTTTAAAACCACTCAAAAAGTGGTTTAAAACCATTTAAAATCAAATTTGAGGTGTTTTCTGGACGTTTTAGGGGTTTTCTGACCGTCTGAAACCAAAAAATATTTTTTTCAAAATTTGACCAAAAAAGGGGACCCAAACGACATAAGTGCCACATTTTCTATTTTTACATACATTTTCATTTGAGTACATCTTAATTAATTATAATTATAACTATATATAGGTACATAACCCTCTCATTATCATTCATTTAGCAATCAACAAAATATGAAGGCTCTGGTATAGATTGTGAGTCCAATGGGATTTTATGAGTCCAATCAGATTTTATGAGTCCAATCAAATTTTTATGAGTCCAATCAAATTTTATGAGTTCAATCAATTTTTTATGAGTCCAATAGGATTTTTTGAGTCCAATCAATTTTTTTGGTCTAGTCTTTTTAAAAAACTTAATAATTCCTTCTCATTTCTTCCAAAAGATGTTGAAATATTTTGGTATTTACATGGTAGCGTCGGAACATGTATTGATAAAGGTAGGTTGGCAGCAGCTCATCGTTAGTTCATCGAAGATGGCGAAGTGAAGTTTTCAGTGCAAGTGCACTACATGAGCACTACATGAGACTCAATGCCTTTTGTGTGAACTATGAACTTGTCGATCTCCGGGATCGACAAAATGGAGTTGATTATTCACATCACCCATTGATGATCATATTGCCATTGCATGTGCGGAATACTGCCATAGGTTGCCCAGCCATCGGACACGATTAACGTGCCGACCTCGATATTTTCGGCAAAGTAATTTTTATTTGGACTCATAAAATTTTGATTGGACTCATAAAATCTGATTAGACTCATAAAACCCCATTGGACTCACAATCTATCTATACCAGATTCTCTTCTTTCAGATTTGGCATTTCAGAAATGGATGAGTCACTATTTACTTTCATTCACCCACACTTTAATTTCACTGGCCTTGGTGAGTGTGTTTTTGCCTGATGGCTAAAAGCTTAAATTAAGCAATATCCGTTTGTTGGGTTTTGTTACTTCAGAAAATGCTCATAAATAACGGAGAGTGAATGATTGACTTGTCACATATCGAAAAGAAAGAAGAGCAACGAAGTGAGTGGAAACGAAGGCGAGCAGCTGGGAGGCAGGAGGAGCCGGCAGCAACGAACTTCGATTGTTCCCTCGGGAAGGAATGAAAAGAGAAGCATCGAACGACGATGAAAAGAATAAAAAGCCTCTGACTGCTAACAAACAAACACTCCGATCAATTGGGTGCCTGCCTTACTTCTTCCATCTCACTCATTTGCTTTCTCATTTTGACCGAAAGTGACAACATAGGCAAACCTTAATCTTCTCCCAGTTCCGTCCCTTCTTGGCCATGTCTCACCAGCTCTGCCTTCTTGTCCTTCTCGTTATGCTCTGCTGTTCTCCCTCTCTGGAAGATGACCAGACAATCACTGTGCGTGGTCAGACCATCTGTCGTCGGCGAAGTGTGAAGGGTCTACACGTGGAGTTACGCGAGCACGACACATTCGACCCAGACGGTATGAGGCTATATTCGTTGTTAGAAACTTATTCTGTCAAGATATGCTGAGCACCACAACCACGAGCCCGGACGGCACCTTCGAAGTGCGCGGAGTGGAGAACGAAGTGAGTCAGTCAAGTGCTCGGACCATTTCTAACTAAATATTGCCTAGGTTGGTTCCATCCGTCCTTACCTGAAGATAACACACAAATGCGACGTGAAGGACGAATTGGTCAGTTATCTGAAATATTTGAATTTAGTCCCATAAATTCTCTCAATTTGGTAAAAAAATGAGGAATGATGAGTTCCAAATGTTTTAGTCAACAGATACAAAAATGTAAAATGACAAAATAAAGCAAGAACCCTCACTTGTCGTACCCTTTTATTTAGAAGTGTCGTCGCGTGACAGAAATTGACATCCCAAAGGACAAGGTCAACCAAGGTGTATATGAGATGAATTTCGTGAATTTGAACCTACCTGGACATCGCGACACGGAAACATGCGACGATTGATTTACTTACACATTCTCAAGAAACGCACAAATATCGATTTCAACCGTTCATTAATCATTATTAGCCATTCAACTACATACAGTACCTAGTCCAATATAGAAAGTCAAAAAACTTCATTTGAAAATTCAATCCCAGTGACGAAAATTAAATTTGATTTTAACTCGATTCACATTTTTAAATTGAATAAAAAGTTATTAAACAAAATTAGGGTTGTTGGCAACCGGTTACGGTTCGGTTAACAGAAAACCGGGTTTTTTGGGTCAAAAACCGAAAACCGGGGTAGGCAAAACCGGCCTAACCGAAAACTGGGGGTACCGGTTTCCCTGTTTTGTTTTTAAACATACACCCCAGATAATGGGAAAAATTTGCAAAATTTTGGTCGAAATTTTGGAAATTTTCGTGTAAATTTTGAAGGAAATCGCCTATTTTTCATCCAAAAATGCGATTTCTTCCCGCCACCAATTGTATTGTCTTCTTTTTCTGTACAATGGATCATCATCATCAATGTCCATCCATGACCAGTGGGGATTCCCAACCGACTTAGCCACATCAGTCACAGAATTTGTATTATTATTAAAAATCAAAAACACAAGTGTACTTTTTTAAAATATTTATATTTTTTGAGGCCCCAATCTTTTAATCTTTTTCAAGACGTATTTTTGATTAATCAAATCTAAAAATCAAAATTCAAATTTGTTCAATTTTTCATCAGGAAAATGTCAATTTTCACAAAATTTCGGCGGCTCCTATCGGCGCTGCAGAATGGTCGATTTTTTAAGTTAATGTTCAAATATCATATTATCATGATGTAAAAAAAATAAAAATTCCCCGACGACATTGGCACCGAGTCCCACCCAATAGTTGCAGGGCTGCACGCAATTGCGTATTGCGTGCTTTTTGGCGGTTGCGTAAAATCGTGTTTTAGACGAAATTTTTACGCAATTTTTTGGGAAATTTTCATGAAAATTTAAAGGAAATCGCCTATTTTTCGTCCAAAATTTTGAAGAAAATCGTTTATTTTTCGTCCAAAAATGTCAATTCTTCCCGCCCCAAAATTATGTTATTATCAATTTCTGAATTTAGATAATATACCTCTTTTCTTTCGTAAACTGTTCACTAAGGTTTTTTAATCGGTTTGAAGCGATTTTATTTGTGTGATAAAACATACAAACTTTATTGATTATTTTTTAATTTTACTGTAGTTTCTATGGACTCGGTGGAACGGGTTTTTTCTGAGTAAACAGTTTGCGAGCGAAAAGAAGTATACCATGTGCACTTACACCTATAAGACCCAACATAACACCTGTCATTGGATGGCAAACAATTGAAAAAACAAAAATAACAATTTTGGCGTCCAATGAGATCAAAATAAAATGACATTTTTGCCATTTTTGGGTGGTAGCTGGTAGGCAGTTGGGTGGTAGGCAGTTGGGTCTACCCCATTGGCACCGTAAGGCATGTCGCCTGGGCAAAACTATAAAAATTTGGCTCTCAACTCTTAAACCAAATAAAAATTGTAATTTTTTGTACAATGCTAAAAATCACTCCTAACAAGTAAGAATCGACTTTTCGGTGTGTATAAAAAACGTTGTCAAAAACTCCGAAAAAAATTCCTGGCGTCGGCCCTGGGCCGTAGGCCACTCCCCATTTAAATTTTAAACTATTATATTCAGAAAATAATCTATAGTTAGAAATTCCTTAGCTCAAAATATCATTACTTAAAAAACCCATTAAATTTGTGAATCCATAAATTAGTATTTGAGTTTAAAAAATTCTCAAATTTAACCAATAAAAATAGGATTCAAACTAGACATAAACATAGAGAGGTACCATAAGTCGTCACCTTTCTTATGAATTAATTGAATGATCTGTTACTAATTAGTCTATTTATATAATAAATTTAGAAAAATCAGTTGTTATAAAAAATATGCTGAAATTTTAAAGGCATGTATAATTTTAGAAAAATGGCCAAAACCGGTAAAACCGAAATCTTCCCAAAACCGAAAACCGGAGTAGGCAAAACCGGCCTAACCGAAAACCGGACCCCCGGTTTTAAACCGGTTGCCAACAACCTTAAACAAAAACATCAACCTATTGGATGGACAACAAAGTGAACAGATTTATGATGTGTAAAGAAACTAATGTTTAGAAGTAAGCGAAGAAGTTGTTCATAAGACGTTTGCCTTCAAATAAATTGTGTTGATGGCGCCTATGATGGTGATGCATATAATTGTGACTGGACCGGTCAACGCCCTTCCTTGTAATGTTAATATTTTAAACAATTTATATTTATGACTTTACATCAACGTTTTTATATACTTCGACCACAAAAAATTTATAATACAAAGTATTTTTCTAATTATATGTAGGAATGTAGGAGAGAACAAACAACATTTTGTTGCTTCCTCTGGTCAAAATTGGCTACACTATTGATTGGCCTTGTGCCTTGTTCAAATGTATGAAATTTGGAACAAAACCCATTGTGAAATCAAAAAATATATCCAATTGTAAATTTGTAAAATGGATTTTAATTCGATTTTTGATGTTCCATTAAATCCTTCCCTTGGTTTTATAGTATTTAATAAAATAACTCTGTTTTCTCACCGAGAATGCCCTTCCGATGGAAATACTTGTTGAGTTGTGCTGCTGGGTTTGGAAGTACTCGTGCTGGTAGTAGAAGTTGATGTTGGTTGAGGATCTTCCCAGCTGTACAATGGTTTTGGCATAAAATTGATGTATACATCCCCTTTTTGGCGCCCAGTCAATTCCACCAATATTGCCAAATTCTCTTTTTTCATCACTGCCCCCGGTATAAATAGAGTTAGCTTAATACAAGTTAATTATTCATTAATGTGCGGTTGTCGGTTGTCCAACAAACCTGTGGTCCTTGAAGAGGCCAATAGCGGCCTATATTGAAGCCATTGATCAAAGCTACGCCATGACCCCATCCGCGCGAATCAAAGAAGGTGTGCATTTTAGACCAATCAACACCAGCCGTGGTGAACTTAGCAGCGAATATAGTTGGTTCTGGCACAACGAATTCATCTACAGCTTGATTTATGTGTTTCCCAATCTATAATAGTTATATTTTTTCAAAAAGATAGTTATGCTTGTTTTTTGGAACGAAAAATGCAATCCTTCTAAAGAATTTAAAAAAATCTAAATTTTTATTGAAATTATTTTTCCCCTTCCTTCTTGGTTACTGGCTTACTTAATTAATCTTATTCAACATTAAATTAATGAAAAATCACTGACTTCTCCAGTTTCCATCATCGTTCTAATTCTGTTATAAACAGTATTCAGATTTACACCACATTGAATCCAACTTCTGCTGACTATTCTTCCGTCGAGGAACAACGGTGAGAAAAGACCCTATGGGAAATTTGTGAATATGGAATATGAAGATAAATCTCACCCTCGGGTCAACTTTTGTCATTGGAAAAGTCAGTCTCCCAATATTCTCCACTGAATTAAGATGAAGTAAAACTGTTAAAAGATTAGCGTTTGCCTAGAATATCAAGTTTCTGTCCCTTCTTTGCTCCTCTACCCTGTCCAAGCTTCAGTTTTGTTGCACCTCCTGTTTTGTCATGGACACTCAAATTTCCCTGTAAAATCAATATGTAAATTTCAAGATCAATGAGTTGCCTGGAATTTATTGTCCAAAAAGATATAAGCGTGATCGCGTAGCTCTGGCACTTCCAATATGGTCCCATTAAACTCCAAAATTGTGCTATACCACACAAAACCGTGGTCCGAATCGAATGCCTCAAAGTTAAGTGGACCGTCGCTAGAATTGATGCATTGGTGTCCGGAAGCAAAACTGGAATTCATAAGGGCAATGAAGTCGGACAATTTGACGCCCAAGACATTGCCGATAGACACACCACTGAACAAGAATAACTCAAAGGAATTTTACTATCTCATTTTAATAACGTCCTATTTTTGGGCAATGGTAATGGCCGATTGGTCCAATCATCCTGCGCCTTATCTCCGATCCAGTTGCGAATTGCCTCGTACAAGGGCGTAATTTGACCTTCCTCGCTGATCGGAGCTGCATAATCATAAGAAGTCAACACCTAAAAAATATTCAAAGTACGTATTAAAATATTCCAATTTATCTACTCACCGGCCCATCCAATTCTCTTCCACTCCAGAAACCGAAGTTGGTTCCCCCGAATATCATATAAAGGCTAATGGAAGCATTCATCTTCCACATCCAATCCATCGTCTTCAATACTGGTGCAATCTGTTGGCGAAACATTGATCCATCACCCCACATTGAGAACCACATTGTGTAGAATTCGGAATTAACGTAAGGGCCTAATAATATGGGAATAGATTAACTGCTTCCCCTTACACACAATTAAAATGTTAGGTGGATAGATATCTGAGTACCTCCTCCTGAGTACTTTCGCTGTAACTCGAAACGATACTTTACTGCCGCTTCATCTGGCGCTTGTCCAAAATCCACGGTGGTGAAAGTGTCTTCAACTGAGCCACAGTGTAATGCTTTGTCGGAGTAAGTGTCTGCTGCAATTTAAAAGAGAAGTAATAGACAGAACCACTGGTGGGGGAGGCGCAAGGCACTTCAAGCTTCAAGGCATAACGATTTTCGGGAGGGTGGCACAGGCGCGGGGAAAATTTGAGGTGGAGTGAGAGAGGCTCAAGAGGAGCGTTCGGGATCTAAGCAAGGGGAGAGGGGGAAAATTTTTGGGAGAGAGGTGCCGTAGAGTGAAAATGATTGTCGTACCTTAAATTTTTAGGGGGAGGGGGGTGGGTGTCGCAAAAATTTTTGTCCGAAGGGGGTTGCAAAAATTTTCTGATTTTTTGGCGTAGTCATTTTTTGGGGTCACCTACATATGGTCAGTAATCCCTCGTTTGTGTAATTCCCTGTATTCACTCACTTGTGTAGAGCACCACTTCATCCCCAAGCGCAGCACGGACCTGATCCCGAAGCCATCGCAGGTAGGGACGATCACAGGGAGACACACTTCCGTACTCATTCTCAATCTGGATCATCAGAACGGGACCTCCGTTCTTGTAAAGTAAGGGTCTGATAACAGGCAAAAGTGCAGCAAACCATCGCTGGACATGGAGAAGGTACCTATGTTGTGTGTTTTTCTCAAGTACAATTCAATAGTTTATTTTGCAGGTCTGTCTTTCATTCTCACGGTTATTAATACTAACTAAAATTGTATGTAATTAATTTCCTCTTAAATAAATTAAAGGAAACAAACAAAACCGCTGAAAGTGTTTTTATTTTTATTTGAATTTTTATTCAACAAATACATATTACGTACTTTTTTTCTTTACCACGTATTCTCTCTTTCTTTATTTCTTTATTGTGTAGCTTTTATTTTTTGCCTTCACACTTTACTCGCTTAAATTTGATTTCTAAACTTCAATCAGTTGACGAATAACAAAAACAAACCCCTCCGCTCCTTATTTTCTTATTTATTCATTTCCGCAACCACAGTACAGTACTCATCATTTAAATTTACCACTCACCATTTCGCCATATATGTGAAAAAAGCAAAAAAATAAATAAATAAATATTTTTAAAACGTGAAAAAAACAGACCCAACCGGGCCCTGGCTGAATTTCAATTCGAGCTTGGAACTTAATTTTAAATTAAAACACAAATTTGCAAGTTTTTCGAAGTTCCAAGTAAAAATATTACAAGTTTCAAGTACCCAAAGTTGGAAAAAATTTCAAGTAAAAAATTGAAACTCATTACTTGTAACTTGTACTTGCAACTTGAAACTTGTTACAAATTCCAAGCTCGAATTAAAACTCAGCCCAGCAGGTCATGAAAAGTGCCCCAACCGGTTTCGTTTTTCTCCCAATTGATGATTTCGAAAATTTTTAAATTACTTTCCTACTGTAGGCAACTAAATTTTGGACTAACACGTATTTTTAATTTTTTCATGTTCCCATAAAATAACTGAGAAAAAAATCAAACCAGGTAAGCCCAGGTTCGAACTGAAGCAGAAAGCAAGAAAGCTCTATCTTTTATGTATGTGTATTTATTCTATTATATTTTTATTTTATAATCATCAATTGCCTTATCTTTTTCAACTCAATCTGTCTGCCGAATCCGTACAAACAAACACAACACACAAGTAAAAATATGTATAAGAAGACCATCACTAAATTTTTGATTGATCGAATTTTTGACATACCGTTCATTTGATGTTCGGAGAACAATTTCTGCTTGATCTTTGACCAACCACCATGGAAATCCTCCAAACTCAAGTTCCGCACAAGAATAGGGTCCGATACGAAGCAAAACATTCAATTCAAATTGCTGGGCTATTTGTATAAATAGCGCGATATCCCGATCGCCGACAAAGTTGAATCTTTGAAGGTTTCGGATGAGGTTTCGGATGTTTCGGCTAAATTTCCACCTTCCGGGCATTGGTTCATGAAAGTTATAGGGGATGTACACTTGGATGGCGTTCAAACCGGTTGCACGGACCCGGTATAATATGTCTTGCCATAGAGATGGGTGGATGTTAAAAAAACATTTAGTCAAAAAAAATCGAAATATTTGTAGCACTTATCCGAAAGTAGTGTATCTCGCCAGATATGTAACGAAACGGACGACCATCTTTGAGAAACACATTGCGCGCATAGTCCACTGTGAAGGTGCGGTTCGAGGCACAGATATATGGGAACAGTACCAGTAACGAGGAGAAGAGGCGGATGAGGAATTGGCCAATGTTCATTTGGTAAATAAAACTTAATCTGCTGATGATATAGATTTGGCGGTATAACACTGAATGAGAAGGGGAAGTATTGTTGTCGAACAATCGGTTAGGAAAAGGGTGGGTAAGTCCAAACCGTGTTGCCACATTGCGCCGCCACATTTGCGTTTTACGGTGCAAATGTGGCGGCGCAAATGTTGCACCACCGTCCAAACCGCTCAACATCTAATCACATTTTGGTACTAGTCTGTTAACAGGGGAGCAACGCCAAAAAATGCAATTTCCCCCCCCCCCCGTTAATAGTTTGCTCACCCCGTTAACAAACAAGTACCCACTTTTCTCACAATATCAGCCGCCCATCGCCTTTTCCATCCCTTTGTTTTAACCGCCAAATAAAAGGTGCAATTAATCTGATCGGAATAGGGAAGAGAGGGGCACTGATTGTGGACAGAAAAAAGAAAAAGAAAAGGGCAATAAATACAAAGTAAAGGACAAAAGAAGGCAGGGACCGTCTCAAGGAGG
>JAQIYK010000690.1:0-12621 GCA_034700465.1 Rotylenchus robustus | reverse complement strand
AAGGAAGAAAAATAGGAAAAATCGATTTTTAAATTTTTTTTTTGAATTTTTTGACATCAAAATTGAGTGGATTCCTTGGATGGAAAGCGTTTTTGCGATAATGAAGTTTCCATTAGCGTGGCTTTTTTATACGCGTATATCCACGAAGCGAACACATATCGATTTGAATTTCACAAGAAAATGTGACCGAATGGGAACAAAATATTTTGGTAACCAACTGATCTCTGTTTTTTAATGGTTCTGGTTGCCAGCAGAGCGGTAAGCTTTGTATATATCGGATGTCCAGCCTTGGATGGGGCAGTCCACTTTGTAGTCAGTGTACTTTTTGTGGCAGCAGTTCATGTAGGTACAGCTGTGGCAGTCCAATCGGCCAGACACCGGGCAATGCGTGTCCGAGCCGGCGCATTCATCTACTGCAGAGCACACCAAGGGATGACTGCCCGTGCAAATGCCATTTGGCAGACAGGTGACCACCACTAAAAAATATGAAAATTTTTTAAAAACAAGAATGTCTAAGACAAATGGGTTATTAGAATTTTACTTGAATTATTCGTGTTTAAAATTTTTAGCCTTTTTTATTTTTTGAAGTAAATATCGACTTCGATTATTGCCGTTGTTGGGTTGTGGATCGCTTTTTGGACTGCTTCCGCCATAAACACCGCCCCATGTTTGCCATCCCATTCCGCCGCCCCAGCCACCATCGCGTTTCATTTGTCCATGGATGGATCGTTCTCTGAAATTTGAAACTTTTAAATTTAAAAAAATATTTTTTATTGGAATGTAAATTATCCAATCTATTTCCTTTAATTTTAACCCTTCTCTTGGAGCTTAAATGGACAATTTGAGAGGGACAAAAAGACCTATTTTCTAAAAGTCACACATCATAAATTTATTTTTGAATATTTTGCAGTAGTTTTATTTTTTATGTTTTTTAATAATTTTTAATTTTAAAATGCCTATTTTTGATAACATTCTTTTGTTTTTTCATGCCTACGATTTTTGCAATTTTCGCTCTTTTTAATTTTTCGTCGAATGGAGAGTGAAAAATTAAAGCTCACCCTTCAACAATATCTTGAGGAGGGTCGAAATATTTACCTATCCAACGGTAGGTTATTGGAAAAGTAGAGAAAATACAATTAATTTTCAATTTAAATTTTTTTTAAATTTTTTCATCATAAAAACTTTATATTACACTTTTTTATTTTTGCACCAATTAAACTTGCCTACTTTTTATCAACTTCGTAATTGTTCACCATCACAGCAAACAGTGCAAGCAATAGGAGCAGTTGCAATTTCATTATACCTAAGTGAATGTAATTTAACTGATTTAGAAAAGAATTTGTAGTTTATTCCATTTTTCAGTTCCAATTTTCTCCTTTTTTCTCTCCCCCACCCCCTCCATCCGGGGTGTCCGGGGGTAGGGGGTAGGGGGGGTTTTGGGGCGTGAAAGAATTGGCATTTTTGGACAAAAATGGTCGATTTTCTTCAAAATTTTCATGAAAATTTCAAAAATTTTCTTAAAAAATCTCAAAAATTCAATACTTAGGAATGTAATTTCCCCGAATTTTTCCACAAATCGGGGCCGGGGATTTCGTTTTTGTCGGGGGGGGGGAGGGGGTGGGGGATTTAAGCCAAAAAACCCGAGGACGGGGGGAAGGTTTACCCCGTCCCCGGGGACGGGGTACAACCCTAATTTGAACCATTGAAATCCAAAGGTGGGAGATGGCGCTGAAGGCGCGAATGGAGTCATGGCATGGAGTAACAATCAGCAGCAGAACCAGTAACAGACCACGGAAGGGTGAGTGAGGCAGACAGAGACAGCTGCTGGAACAATGGCAGATACGGACGGCACGCACTGATGCAAGGCGGAAGTCCCACCCGGTACTATGCTGTGCCATAAATTGGTTAAATTAATTGGACAATGGGAAAACATTGTGGAGGAAGATTGGTAGAGCGAAAGATGAAAAGAGGGAAAATTTGCATAAAATTGAACATTTTTGATTTATATATCTCTCTTTATTATTATTATTATTACTTTTTGTATGTTTCACCCGTCTACAAATTGTGTGGTGTATGTCAGTGTTGCCCAGGATTCCCGGTCCCGGAAACCGGACAAATTTTGGTAAAAATTACACCCCTAAGAATTGAATTTGAAAATCCCGGTTTAGTCCCGAATCCCGGTGTCGAATCCCGGTCCCGGTAAATTTTGAATCCCGGGCAACTCTGGTGTATGTTTGTCGGATTAATCCAATTATTAAAATAATAATTCTTTGGTCTACTCATCCGCCAATTTTGTTCTGTTGCTTTTGGTTATTGCCCATGGTGTTGCACTTGGAGGGAGTGAGCAGTGAAGAAGAAGGAGGGGATGAGCGAGATGAGCACAAGGAGGAGGAGGAGGAGGGAATGGGGATGGCACGGGAGGGCGGGGGCCGAGTTGCACAGGTGGCCACTGCACAGACACACCCTCTGCAGGGTCCTCCTCTCCTCCATGAAGCCGGGGTGGAAGTTGCTGAATGGAAAGAAAAGAGGTGTTTTTTTTGGGGTTCGGGACGTAACAAGGGGTGAGCACAGTGCCCGTAAAGCCCCCCAGCCCCCCAGCAGGGCAGGGGGGGGCAGGGGCCCGTAAAGCCTGAAATGTAAGGTCGGAGGCATCTATGGACCGGCGATGATAAAACGCCTAGTACTTCGGTGCGGACGGCGGGGGTTAAAAGAACCTTGAGAGCTCTGGGATAATGTGCCACTGTAGCTCAATGGTAGAGCTGTCCCCGGCAAGGATGGTTGTGGGTTCGAGTCCTCTGCCGGTTGGCCTCCAATTTTCATCTTTCTACATTTGCAGGTAAAGGATCCCCACAGAATCTCATCTTCTCTGTGGTGCAATTAAAGGGGGTGCGAGCAGCTGGGCTGCCCGGGATTCCCGGTCCCAGTCCCGGAAACCGGTATTTTCCCGGTTTTTTGAGTCCCGGTCCTGGTCCCGGTTCCCGGTAAATTTTGAATCCCGGGCAGCCCTGGCAAGCAGTGAGATCATTAAACCCCTTTTTGCTCCTCCTCCGATTTAATGGGTTGGCCAAAATGAGTCTGTCCCCTCCCTTTCCTTGGTCTGTTTACACACCAAAAATAATCCCTCTCGGGACTTGCACCCTCCCCATTTTTCACACTCTTTTTTACCCTCTCTGTCCCTTGCACTCTCTTCATTTTGCACACTCTTTTTTACCCTCTCTGTCCCTTGCACTCTCCCTATTTTGCACAATCTTTTTTACCCTCTCTGTCCCTCGCACCCTCCCCATTTTGCCCCTCTTTTTTACTCTATCTCTGTCCCTCGCACTCTCTTCATTTTGCGCACTCTTTCGCAACATTGACTCGGTGTGCTGCTTAATTCCCTCTCATTGGGCCACTAATCTGGCCTCCCTTTTTTTCAAGATTAAAACCCCCCTCAACCCCGACTCTCGACTCACCCTCAAGTCGACCCCAGTGCGCGATGAAAATGTGAGCTTAAAGAGGATGGAAGCTTAAAAATGGGTTGATGAGATGCCAAAAGGGCGAAAAGTAACAAAAATAAAAGTGCAAACTGAACTTTAGAAGGGGGGGGGGATTTGCGGGCTTGAAAATGCCACCAATTGAATGGCACCAGCATTTACAATATAAACCCTTTTGTTGTGCACATCGCTTAAGGGTATAGGTACAGTTTCGAATACCGTATGCCATTCCTGAGTTTGAATCGTAGGTTCGGGTTCGAATACCGTATACCAGTCTGGAGTTGGATCGTAGGTACAGTTTCGAATACCGTATACCAGTCTGGAGTTGGATCCATCATGGGTTCGACCCGGGGTTGAAGATTGCGCCAACCCGAACCGAAGTTCCAAAGATCGTTGCCCAATCCCCTTGTTTGGCAAAAACAACGCGCGCTAAACAAAACAAAGTCTGGCCAACCACCCACCATATTGACTGGCTATTGATCGGGTCCTCAAAGTCCAAAGTACCAAAGGGGTGGGGTCCAAAGTTCACTGTATCCCTATGGGGGTGAGTAATCGACGAAATGTGGTGAATAATAACACTTCCTGCATAATACCCTAGTACTGATGATGAGTGAAGCCCATTTTGTTGTTTTGGACTTTGGACCTCTGCGCAACAATGACAATGCAATAGATATGTAATAGATAGCAGCACATCATTAGTGCAAAAAAAATAATTAATATTAAAATACCTTTTCGGATATCCTCGGGGGAAGAGGGAAATGAATAACAACGAGTCATTCCGAGAACAATTTATGGCGGGTGGATTAATAAAATTATTGGGGCCAAAGGGATGAAGGAGGAGGGATAAATTGGGGATAAAGGATTAGTGAAGAATGGTGAAAATTGGAATTGGGGGAGGGGGAGGGAGGGGGAGATTAGAAAGGAAGTCAACTTTCGGACTGGAAGTTCGGAACATCGGAAGAGAGAGAGGGAGGGGGACACCACTTGACATTATTACCAAAAGTAGGGATTTGGATGGAAAATCATAAATTATAAAAGCCAAAAAATTACCCGAACAACTCGGGAAGATACCAGCCTCCCTTTGGAAATTCCCATTTTCCGGTATTCCCTCCGGTCCAGTTTTCGGTACACTTCCCCTTACATTTTCGGTACTAGTCTATTAACGGGGGGATGGCAACATTTTAACGGGGAGGGGCAACATTTTAACGGGATGGGGGCAAAACCAAAATTTTTAAAACGGTCAGAAAACCCCTAAAACCGCCAAAAAACACCTCAAAAGTGCTTAAAAATGGCTTAAAGTCACTTTTTAGTGGTTTTGAACCTTTTTTAAAAATTCAAAAAAAAATCGATTTCTTAAGCCAAAAATGCTCAAAAAGGGTTAAAAAAATCATGATTTTTAAGCTTTTTTGTTCGTTTTTTTGCGATTTTGTGTGGCGAAACGGTATTTTGCATGATTTTTGAGGGTTGTTGGTTCAATTTGGACCAAAAAATCAATTTTTAAAACCACTTTTGAGTACATTTTAGGACATGTGAAAACCCCCCAGTGTGTATATGATGCTGCTAAAATCAAAAATTTATGTATGATGCTTTTTTGAGGGATCAGTAAAGTAAAGCGAACCATTGGCCATATTACGAAGCTAAAAAACAATGCGACAGTGCACCTCATTTATCATTTTATCTACATATATCAGTTTGTTGTGTGTTCATTGCATTTGTATTTATTATACGATTTTTATGTGTTTTTTAGATTTAATTGCTAATTAAATAAATTACTTATGAACGAAAAAATTTGCTTCTGTTGTACTGATATGACCGTCATCATCTGTTATCCACTGTATCCATAAATGTGACATAGAAAATTTATAATATCATTTTATAGGTAGATTTAAGAGACCAAACGAGCAAAAATCAACACTTCTACTAGTAAAGGTATGCTTGTTTGGTACTTCCGTATTTGGGGGGAGGCAGTTTAGTTCAAGTTGGTTGTAACTCGCCGTATTTACTTTAAAATCGCCCGCTCCTTCTAATATCGCCTGTGTCAACCCAACTCGCCAACAAATGTGCCAAAATGGCCATAACTTTTTTCAAGGTTATGATAGAGAACTGAACTTAATGTCTAAAAATTAAGCAAAAAATTATCTACAAATTGATATAAGAATGGCCAAGATTGGATAATTTTCAAAAAGTTATTGCCAGAAAACCTACTTTTTGGCCAAATTGTTGATTTTCTGGTCATAACTTTTTTGAAAATTATTCAATCTTGACCATTCTTATTGTTAGTTACTTGTTAATTAACGAGGGGGCAGAAATCTCTCGCTTTTCTCTCACCGCCCTCTCTCTTAAGAATTCCCTTAGCTCTCGCCTTTCTCTCACCGCTCTCTCCCCGTTAAGTCTCTCTGCCCCCCGTTAATTAACAAGTACCCATTCTTATATCAATTTGTAGATAATTTTTTGCTTAATTTTTAGACATTAAGTTCAGTTCTCTATCATAATTCAGTTCTTTCTCTATCATAACTTTGAAAATAAGTTATGGCCATTCTGGCAAATTTGTTAGCGAGTTGGGGAAAACCCAATATCGCCTTCTCCTAATGAGGTAGGGTCGGAAAATCCCCCGCTGGGAAAATTCTGAAGTAAATACTGCGAGTTACAACCATGCTGCCCCCCTCCAATACGGAAGTACCGCTTGTTTTTATAATAAATTTTGAGTTAATTTAGATTTACTGAATGGGGCCTTACACTTTAAATAATGGCAATTCATCGCCGCATATATCTGAATTTGATACTCATTTGCTTTCCACCGAAGATTGTCGCTACCTTCTACGCGCGATAGGTTGTTTTATAATGTCAATTGCAATCAAACCAGTAATCATGGAAAGTTGTGGAAAAATCCCTCGTCCCGAATGTTAAATTTACAACTCGAAAAATACCGTTTTTTTAATTTCTAGAACAGTTTTTGTTCAAAAATGGAGCAAAAGTTTTTTTGTAATTAATCGAAAAATACCTAAAGATTTTTCCCAATACTTAAAATGCATTCATAAGTATTGTGTTTTTTGAAAAATACATCACTGATAAGAATATTTTCCTCCAATTTTTTCTGATTACAGTCCTGCGTCCTGATCGAAATGCATGGTTTTGTATATAATTTATCGGTTTTAGAAAAACAGGCTTTTGAAAATGTCGTATTTGCCTTGCGAGCACAAGGACCCCTTACGCGATACAAAGAGCTACTTTTGAATCATCTTAAAACGGCATTATTGTATGTGTGTTGCTTTTAGCGAAACAATTATAAAAATCATTTTCAGCATTGACGACGGTGAATTTAATCTTAAGATGCGAATGGCCGCTAATCATCAATATTTATCTAAAATATCCCAAGAGTAGGTTTAATTAAATAACATAAAAAGAATTTCTTATATAAAATAGAAACATTTATATCGTCTTTGACCTTTTTATATTTACTTTTGAAGCGAAAATGTTTGTAACAAAAATAAAGAAAAAATAAAAGCTAATTAAAGAAATATTACATCATTTTACTCACAAACTTGGGTGGTTGTCTTAAGAATTTTAACAAAAATCAAAAATGACCTTATTCCTTGTTTCATAAACTCGAAATTTTTAAAAACTGTTTAATTCGGAAATTTAATACACAACACCTGCCAAATTTGGTATCAATCGATAGCCCTCGTCGGTCGTCGTGATGCTCAACATGGTATAAAGCTTGTTTTTACGTTTTTGTTTTTGCTTCGGGTTGAAATGGAAATGAAAGTCAAAGACGAGGTACGCAAATAACCACTGAATAAAATTCTTTTCCGACAAATTTTTTTTATTCAAACTTGTTTTTTGGGGCTTTAAGGCCAAAAAGAGTCCCCCTGTGGTTTTGCATCAATTTGATTCAAGGGTTATTTGCGTATACAGCCAAAGACGATGTAAGTTGCTTCTATTTAGCAAAATCGTTAATATAGAGCTTATTATTTATTGTAAAAACTTAAAAATGTCGACACTATATGCAAAGTCTTATCAAATATTTTAAATACTTTTTTGATGGATTTAAAGAATTATCAAAAATGCTCAAACAAAAAAAGAGGCTCTTTGGTTTGTATAAAGTGATTTGATTAAGCCTTTTTACATATTGTGCCAATATATCGGGTTTTAGGAAAAGCTGGGTTGGTTTTGAATTGGATAAAAAACATCAGACCTCAGACCTGATCTATTCGGATCGAAACTTGGTTTATTTTAAAGGCACCACAAATTTACATTATATATAGCCACCTTAGTACAATATCCATAAATTTCGATATATCTGTTAAAGGTTGAACCCATCTTACGACAATTTTGTTGAATGGGTCGCAGCTGGATACGACTTAGCCGGCGTTGAAATGGCCAAAGTTAGAAAAACAGCAACTAATCGTGCCAATTCGGAGTTGATTGCCCAAACAAATCACGTTCTTTGCGAAATTCACAAGTACAATCGTTCCTTGTCAACTGAATCTGAGGCGCTTTCCCTTTTAATGCAAATGCCAAAACGACCATACGGTTGGATTGGACATGTTGGGTCATATTTTTGGTATTTATTGTGTTTAGTTCCCGAACGATTGCGCAAATTGCTTCACAATACAGAAACTAATATGGATGAACGTGTTGACATTTCTCGAAAAGAGGAAGACCACGACAAAACTAACCGACTAAAAAAACCAATGAAAAATAGTGTCGGAAGGCCAAGGAAGAAAATCGAGAATAGCAATCAGTCTCATCTAACAACAGCATCTTTGGAAAGCAACAACAAGGATCGAATTGTCCTTAACATCCCAGCCAAAGACTCAATTGAAAAGGAATTGGTGATTGAAATGAGTTCGCAAAAGTCCCGGCTTACTGATCAAGAACCGTGTAATTCAGCTACTGCGATGGAAAATCTGGCTGACATAGCACTTTCACAAGTAAATTATACAAAAGATCGAAATATTGCTTTTTCGTATATTTTAACACGAAATATGGACTAGAAATTTTTTTCTATTCAGGAATTTCTACCTGTGACCAAGCTGGGGACAAAATCGCTTCAACTATCATCCACAATTCACACACCCACTATACAAAACGTGAGAATAAACATAACATATGCTGAACCTGAACCAGGCACGTACCGAGGATTTTTTTGAGGGGCAGAAAATTTTTGCGCCGATGGCGTGGCAAACTTTTTTTTATTTGCGACGAAAAGCCGATTTTTAGGGGTGTACTTTTATTAATATCATCGAAAAGCGATATTTAAGTTTGTATTTTTAGTTTGATATTTAAATTTCATATTTCCGCTAAAGCCGATGGGCCGCGGCAAAATTTACACGAATTTCGAAAACATGAGGGGCCCTATTAAAAATTTTTAACATTTGGGGGGGGGGAAGCTGCCTTTGGAGAAAAGGTTTTTTGGCTTCAAATCGGTTTTTTGGCCCCAAAACACACGCTATTTCTTTTATTTTTTCTCTGCTGAAGCCAAAAAACCGATTTGGAGCCTAAAAAACCACTGCCCCCTGCCCTACACTCGGTACGTGCCTGTGCTGAACTTTGTTTTATTAAAGCAACAGCACATTTCTTCCAAATCGAAAAACGAGACAAATTGTTCTACATCTAAATATGGATACGGGATAACAGAAGTTGCTATTTCACTTTCAAATCGCGAAGGTAATACTTTTCATCTGCCCAAGTTTATGAAATTATTATTTCTAGTGGAACTTATAAGGAAAAAAC
Source organism: Rotylenchus robustus (assembly GCA_034700465.1). Lineage (NCBI taxonomy): Eukaryota > Metazoa > Nematoda > Chromadorea > Rhabditida > Hoplolaimidae > Rotylenchus > Rotylenchus robustus. The sequence goes on along the minus strand of JAQIYK010000690.1, from coordinate 3,412 downwards.
GATCTCACGCCGATAAAAATAATCTCGAAGATGCAACTTGTGTTTGCGCAAGAATCAGACCGTTTGTAAGACCATTCCTCTCGCAAGGCAATAAGTTGCGCGAAAATCAAAACAAAAGGTAGTCAAAAGATTCCTATTTAATATATTGATGTTCTCTTTCAACCACTATCATTTCTTGACATTTGGTACTATTACAAGGATGCAAATAATCAATAAACGGCATTTTGGTTAGGATGCACTAATTCACTATGGAATACCCCCGTTTTGCCCCTCAGTCAGTCATTCCCCCACCCGCAGGTTCATTTTTATTTCATTTTATTAAAATGCCAAAAATCAATTAATGAATTCACATTTTCCGCTGAAAAAGACACAAAATAGCTTTGCTCAAAATGCTAAAAAAAATGCTCAAAATGCCCTTTTTGCTTAAAAATCAATTAAAATTGCATTTTTCGTTCAAAATTGGAAAGTAGAAATATGGTAGAAACCTATTAAACTTCATTTTATACTAGTTAACCTTTCATATTTCATATTGAAAAATAAATTCAACATGAATAAATATAGGTCCTTAATTCTAATTACTCCAAAAAATGTATAAGCACCTAAATTCTTCAATTTGCTTCAGCTTTTGTGACTGCAACCGTCATTAATCCCGTTTGGGTGGTGAAAACAAGACTGCAGCTGAATCCGAGCAGGATGGGTGCTTTCGAGTGCACCAAACGAATTTGGAATCGGGAGGGATTGCGAGCTTTCTATAGGGTTAGAAATTTCAAATAAATCGTAAATTGAAATTTTGAATATAAATTTTTGATAATTCGTTTATATGATTATATGCAGGGTGTAACTGGCTCCTACATTGGTATTAGTGAAACCATTGTGCAATTTGTGCTCTACGAAAAGTTTCGAGAGTAAGTAAGATTTTGAAAGCTGTTTTCTTAAAAAAATTGAACTTAAAATTTTGCAATTTTTCTTTTGGCGATTTTTTCATTGGATTTTTCCCTAATTTTGCTCCAAACATAATAATTCAAGTTATTTTCTAAAAATATATAAATTTATTCAAATTTTATAGCTACATCATGAACCCAGAGGTTACCTTCATAGGCAAGGAGAGCGGCCAGAACATATGGCAATTTATGCTTGCGGGCGGAATTGCCAAATTGGTGGCCGGCATCATTTGCTACCCACATGGTTTGGGTTCAGGGATGGACCGAACAACAAAAAAACCGGATACGGAGCGGATAAAAAAACCCGGAAAAACGAAACCCGGATAACGGATATCCGGTCCATCCCTATTTGGTTTGACAATTTATTTAATTATCCTTTCATTTTCAGAAGTATTTCGAACACGGCTGCGAGAGGAGGGTTCCGCAAAGAAGTTGCGAGCAATTTTTATGGATATTTTGCGGAAGGAAGGAATTTCTACATTATGGCGTGGACTGCCTGTACAAGTAAAAAAAGCTACTTTTAAATTTTTATTCCGAAAAAACATTAAAAATATGCCCGAAATCGCACGTTAGGATTTTTGTTAGATTAGTTTGTTGGTTGTTTAGGTTGAGCTCTCTCCCAACTCCAATCAGCATTTTGAAATATAGTTCCGATCATACATGTCAAAGGGGGTGTTGCCCACCGGTCTCGCGATCGGCGTTTGACCTCCCCCCATGTTGCAGTCCTTTTTGGGTGCGATCAACCAAAAAACCGAAAAATTGCTTAAAATGAATAATAATCAATTTTTGACTGCTATTTTATTGTGCGATCTATTTTTCCGGTAATCCAAGGTTAAAAGAAGTCGATCGCAACAAAATTTAGAAGAAAATATTGTCAAAAATTGTCCCAAAATTAATTTCTCCAACTTTTTACACTTCTCGCAAATGACTTTTTTGTTTATAATTGTCGAAAAAGTCGATCGCATGAATCTTCAATTCTTCATCATTTTTTCAAATTTTCCTAAATAAAAGATCTACCGCCACACTGTAGGGCCCCTTGCGATCGGCGATCGAGGTGGGGGGGTCAACCCCCATTTAACCCTTGGACACCTATGGTTTTCAGAAAATCTATGATATTTTAGGGGGTGTATCATGAAAATCATACAAAAATCACAATTTTCAAGCTATTTTTAAGTATTAAAACCTATTTTTTAATGTAATGAAATTTCTTACATATACATGGTGTTTGATTTAAGGCAGCAAGAGGGGACCTTCGCAGCTTTTCACTCAACTCACTTGTGGAACAGGCCAAAAAAGCGCTAAATGAAGAGGGATGTCGTGAACTGTGGCTGACATCGGAAGATCTTGGAGCTTGGGGACGAGATATTGGACATACAATCCCAGACCTGCTACATGCTTTAGTGGAAATTATCCCGGAGAAGTGTATGGCAAGTTTATACTATATTTTCAAGAGAAAATTTACTTAAAATGACACAATAAAAATGATTTCAAGGTACTTATTGTTTCAAGTTATATTTTTGAATTTTAAACATTTTTTCATTAAAACATTATAAACATTATTTCTTTTTAAACATTTCCGCTTCTTAACGATGGTTGTGCTTAAAAGTGAACTGTTTAGATTTTAGATGCGACTTGGAATGACCAATCCGCCCTACATTCTGGACCATTTGGATGAAATTGCAGCGATTTTGCGCCATCCCCGTGTGTATTCCTTCCTGCACATTCCGGTCCAGTCGGGCAGTGACGCGGTGTTGAGCGACATGAAGAGGGAGTACACCTCACAACACTTTTGCCAAATTGTCGACTACATGCGCGACAAGTAATAAATCATAACCAAGCAAGGATAAGCCGAAATTTCGATTTTTGTTTCTTTAAAAAAACGGATTTGTCGTCTGTTCGATTTATACTATTTGGTTCATCTCAATTTCTAATCATAACATTCCATTTCCAATTTGCATATCTGTTATTTTCGGGACTCCTTTCAGCGTACCCAATGTGTACATTGCCACCGATTTTATTTGCGCCTTTCCCACCGAAACGGAAGCGGACTTTGAAGAGAGTCTTGACTTGATGTGCAGATATCAGTTCCCGAGTGTGTTCATCAATCAATTCTATCCAAGGCCGGGTACGCCAGCGGCCAGGCTAAAGAAAATCAACACAGTCGAGGTGAGAGCTTAAGTGCCGTTAAGTTAAGGGATGAGGGAAGCGACATGCAGCACGAAAACAAAGCGAAATTAGCATAAACAGAAACTTTTAAAACACAGAGTTCCCAAATCAAGGTTAAGTTTTTCTAGGTAAAATTCCCGAAAAATTGGATAAAAACAGATCAGAATTTGGTCTTGTAAAGGACCTAACAAGCAAACAAAAAAGTACCTAATCCATATCCGTACTCGTACTCTTTAAAAAATTACAAATATTAAAATTTGAAAAATCACTTGAATTACTTTTTACAAAAAATTAAACTTTTAGCT
>JAQIYK010000689.1:0-12622 GCA_034700465.1 Rotylenchus robustus | reverse complement strand
AAATGTCAAAAAAATACTCTAAAATAATCATAAAAATTTTAAAAATAAAAATTGAAAATAAAAAGCAAAATTTTGGCTATCCTACCTAGAGGTCACCCATTGCATGGGTACCTGACCTAGGAAATTTTGAAACCTTTTAAATCGGTTCAAAAAGGTGTGTAATAACTCCCAAAATGGTAGAAAAATGCATAAAAATAGTATTAGAAAAACCGGGGCCCCGAAAGAAAAACCGGGGCCCCGATCCCCCCCGTCCCAGCGAAAAAATTTTCCCCGTCCCCTTTCCCCGTTTATTTTGGAGGCAGGGGCACCGCCGCCGAAAAACGAAATTTTACGGGGGGTCCAACTCTAGTTCTAAATATAGCAAAAACCTCTAGCTCGTATTCCTCATCCTCCAGCTCCTCATCTTCATCTTCCTCCTCACCGCTCTCGCGCATCGGAAAATCCATCGCCGACATTGGACTCACAGTAGTCGGTATTGCTGCTGTTGTTGTCCGAGAAAGTGGACCGCCGCCCAAAGTGAGAAGCAAGTGAGCGCCCTCTTCCCCTCCTCTTCCGAATTCCTCTTGGCTTTGGGTAGATGGTATTGGAACATCAAATAGTTCCTCCCTGCAAAATGGCTATATCCAATCGAACGTTCCTCCCCACATGCTAAACCTCCCAGTTTTTTGAAAGATGGAAATTTGTGGCCAAATTACTAATCCCCAGTTAAATTCCATTTTTTTATTCCCTTTATATTATTAGTTGAAGGATGAACAAAGTAATGATGCTGATAGGCTCTTATAAACGTTGCCAAAAATTTCCCGCCGACCTCTTATCGTGGAAAAATATTTTAGGTTTTCGTGGGATGGCAAATACTATGTGTGCCAACCCACTTTAATTCCCAATTAAAGTTTCCATTTACATTATTATTCAAATTAAAAAATAGTCAACCTTAAGGTGAGCATCTGAGCCGGCGTGCTTGCGGCACTGTGCTGCTCGCTGAACTGGCGCAGCGGCGCTTGTTGTTGAAGATGGATCGGGAACTGGCTGGTGCTTGCCACACTGCGAAGGGTGGCACCCGCCGCCGTTTTGGCCGACGCGGATGATCCACGCGTCCCACCGCCACCTTTGGAGGCACTCCGCGTTGAAGAACTCCGCTGTGGACGTCGCTTGTAAAACTCGCTGTCGTCCACTGTCCACACCGCACCCTTCACATTCTGCTCCACGCGCGCAAAGCCTAAATAGAGCTTCCAAATGTCCTTTTTTTAAAGGACTGTCCTTTTCTCTTTTTTCTATAGTGAGAGAGAGAGAGTGTGTGTGTGCGAGTAACAAGCGAGACATAGGTGTCCAAGGGGAGGGGTCAACCCCCCCTCCCTCGCCGATCGCAAGGGGTCCCCAGTGTGGCGGTAGGTCGATCGCACGCGATCGAAAATTTTAGAAAAATTTGAAAAAAATGATGAATTAAAGGAAAAAGAAGAAAAAATTCATGCGATCGATTTTTTCGACAATTATTTACAAAAAAATCATTCGCAAGAGGTTTAAAAAGTTGAAGAAATTAATTTTGGGACAATTTTCGACTTCTTTTAACCTTAGATATTGCCGGAAAAGTCGATCGCACAATAAAATAGCAGTAAAAATTGATTTTTATTCATTTTAAGCAAATTTTCGGTTTTTTGGTCGATCGCACCCAAAAAGGCCTGCAACCTGCAACAGGGGGGAGGGGGGTCAAACGCCGATCGCGAGGCCGGTGGGCAACACCCTCCCCCCCTGGACACGTATGAGGCGAGGGACTGTGCAGCATGCGAGTCAGCGTGACAGGTGCTCGTCAAAATAGTTCTCCTCCCCCTGCTCCCATTTCGAGGGAAAAAAGGAAAAAAGTGAAAGGAAAATGAGAGAGCGGTTATACAAAAAAGGACACCCTTGGGAGCTCTGGCCTAAACCCATAAAAATTATTTAGCACAAGAGGGCGGTGCGATCTCTGGCTTGCCCAAAATGCGATTGGCCGGGGGTTCTGAGATTATTTTCAGTGCGAAACCCCAAAAAGTATTTCATAATTTACCTTTAAAGAATTCCTTTAAGAAATTTGTCTTTGAACAATGTAAAAAATTAGTGATCTACTGTATAAGATTGAAGAAATAAAGTCAACCACTACCAAAACTTGCTCCCTTTTCTTCTTTTTAATTTTTCACCAATCCCTTCTTCCGTCAAAACCTCCTTGACCCACTGCGAATGGTGAAAAGAACAAGACCCACACCTATTCCTATGACTGCCTATAAATATTCAGTATTGCCAATTGCCATTAAACCCAATAAGATTTTTAATTTGGAAATTCTTGAAATTAACTGTTTCTAAATTTGCGAAGAATCATGACTTATGAACGCAAATTATTTTGACTATTTTGTCATTATTAGTATTATTTTGGGGTTTTAATTTATTATTTCGGATTTTTTTAATTAAAGTTCGTCCACTTTCAATTGCGTCTTTATCCCTACATTTGTGCAGCGAAAGGTTGTGCCGGACCGCGTTCTTCCAAGTGGCTGCATTGCGACGAAAATACACAAAAGTTTCCGTGAACCATTGATAAATTTCGTTTAACGTAAGTTGGCACTCCTTGGATTCCATGATTGCTTGTCTGAATTTATTTTTGAAAATAATGGTCAATTTTAATAATTGACCATCCATCTTACGCCCACCTGATCAACGACGCATATGTGTACGGTGGCCGGACATCGTGGGTACGATAGAACTCCCGGTTCTTGGCAATGTCCGTCGACAATGGCAGTAGTGAGCGTTCAGTGGTCACGCGTCGGTGGCGAGCTGCAGCTGCTGTAGTCGCCTGCTGGGCGGAGGTTCTGGAGCTGGTTGGCGTTCCTTTCGTCGCAGTAGTAGTTGTTGTTGTTATTACCGCTGTTGTTGTCTTTATTGTTGCCGCAGTGGACGACGACGGAAGAATTGCAGATGTAGCGGTGGATGAGGAGGAAGCAAAAGATTGTTGTGTTGCTGATACTGCCTGCCGTTGTTGTAGTTGCGGTTGGAGAGTATGCTGCCGTTGTTGGGCCATTTGATGGTGCTGTTCCTGCGGAGATAGCTGTTGTTGTTGTTGTTGAGGCAGCAAACTTGTTTCCGCAACCTCGATGCTCAACTTCGGTTGAGGCGGTTGTCGCACGAAGGCAGACACTAAAACTTTTTGTTTGACATTTGTTTTTGTAATTTAAAGTCAAAAATTGATTAAATAAGCCGTATAACGATTTTCGCCCCCAATCCGCCTCCAAACATTCAATACTGAAAAACAACCTTTTTTCCCAAGTGAGTTACATATTGTTTTTGCCAAATGTCCATATGCATACTTGTTTGCGCAGGAAGGGCTCCAGCGACGGATAAAAGTGCCGAGAGTGGAGTGCCTTCAGCGAGTGTCGCATTGCTTAAGTAGCTTTGTGGGGCCACAACTTCCTCTTTCAAGCCGCTGGCTACAAATAAGGCAGCGACAGAGGCGAATTGTTGTTGTACAGTTAATGGCAAATGTTGTTGTTGTTGCTGCAATTCAGAATCGAACAACATCTGTTTTTGATGTCGTTGTTGCTGTTCCCGGAGCTGTTGGGGAGGTGGCTGAGAAGCGCAAAGAGATTCTCTCACGGGCAGCACAGATTGTTGATGAGATGGGACAGCCATCGGAGGCGCCGATGAAGGTTCCTGACATGTTCAAGTGGATTTTTGATATTCGTATATAATTTAATCCTTTGCTACCAACAATTTCTCCCAATTTTCACAAACTTTTTTTAGTGTACTAAAACATAAATATGGCCTTAATTGTCCACTCTAACAGGGACGGATTTAGAGCGTGCTGTCTTTAAAAAGTGTATTGTGGGCGAAAAAATAGTTCGAAAAAAATCAACTGGGTAGCGGGTTGGTTCTCATCAGACGTGAAGGAGGTTAGCAAAGAAAAAACGACAGTAATTGAAAAAAGAGCAACTTTCTCTTTCAAACAAAAAACAATTTTTCCAAAATTAGTTTTATTGTTAAAAATCCATGTTTTTTAGATACCTAAAATTCGTATCTAGTATAGTATAAAAATAAATGTTTTTTTACAAAAAACCAAAATTCTTCCCATATGCTCATGCATGGTTAACCAAAACCCATTGTTTTCACTAACCTCTTTTATGAAAAGTCTTTCCATCGGGAAGTGGTGGTGTCTTTGTAGGGATGGTGTTGGTGTAGTATTTTCCGATCTTACCAGCATCGGTGCCGTCGTTGTTTCGAATGTGCCAATTTGCAGCGGTTTCTGTTCCACCTCCATCGGCTGCTGTTGTGAACCTGTTGTGGCTATTCCCGCTCTGCCGCCGCCCCCTGGCGTTGTGCCCAACCCTGGCTGTGTGCTGTCCGGCGAGTGCTTTACCTGCAGATTAGCCATCATTGCCTGAAGGCGAATGCGCTCCTGGGATAGTTTGTGTTCCAATGACTCGACAATGTCAATTTGGGCTCGGCATTGTTGGGCTGCATCTTCATCAACCGCGTGTATCCGTGCCAAATGGTTTAGGAAGGAAGATAATGTGTCGCATGGCTAGAAATAGCAACAAAAAAGAAAAGAGAGGTTAAAATTCGTTAATTGGAAACATAAAAAGTAAGTGGAACTCTTTATTTAAGCGATTGATGTGAAATGTGTGAGTATGTGTTTCTCAAATGACACATTTTGAAAAACAAAATTGATAAATGGCAAGATGGGCTTTTGGACGCTGGTTTTAATTGTTTTAGGAAAAATCATTCACCCACGACCCAATTTCGCAATATTTACCCGTCCCCATCCCCTTACTTGCACTCGCACCCGCCCAATTACCTACCTGATTGCACTGGGGCCATGCGCATAATCCGTGCTGGTAGAGCGGATGATGGCTTGGCGGTGTGCTGCTGATGCCCGGCAACGCCGTATGTTGCTGCAGAATGTTGTCCAGCGGATTGGCTAGTGCATTTGCTAGACCACCGAGACCGAGTAGGGGAGTGCTGGTGAGCAGCCCGAGTTGGTGCCACAGGGGCAGCGTGGGACCGAGCATGGGCCCAGACACGGCACCTCCCGGCGGAGAAACCGTCGAGGTGCAGTACTGTTGTGCTAAACGCTCCTGCACAGCCAACAGCAACAGTTGCTGCTCTAACTGAAAACATAAATATTGATAATACCCTTTTCAACCATTTTAAAAACCGAATTGTTTTTCTTTAAAAAACTGAACCAAGTTCGATGCGGTTAAAATCCTCTAATAGTGCCCTCGAGCGGTACTAAACAAACCTTCTTGAAATATGATATTGTTGGGAGGGGGTATTATTATATCACAAGGGGGAACTGTTTTTGAATTGACCGACCCCTAAGGGGTACCAAGGGAGAGGGGCCATTATACGGTATTTGCTTGCTTTTTGTAACATATACATAGATTATTGATCCAATATTGATTAATTTTTAAGCTGTCACCTTTTTGAATCATATCACTTTTAGAAAATTTGTCGATAGGCATTTTTGTATGTTACCGTATTGTATGTATTGTTGTATGTTTTGTACTCACACATATTGATCGCCGATCGCATATGTTAATATGCTACGGTAATTCCCTTCCCTCGCCCTTTTATTTGGTTCGCGTTAATGCGTTTAGAAACTTTACAGCGCTATTGCTGGGCATTGATGTTTCCAGTCCATGGGAGTGTGGAGGACAAGGGGGAGGAACAGCAGCAGAATGGTGGTGGTGGTGGTGGGACGACGTGGACGGATATTGTCCGTTGCCGTTGTTTCCGCCGAATGATGGGTTGTTCCTCATCATCTCTCGCGTCTCTTTCTTTACCTTGGCCTTCGCCTTTATGTTTTCCGCTTTTTTACCGTATGTTGCGTAATAGAGTAGTTAGTTTGTATATGTGTTTCTTGTTGAGTTTATGGAGGGAAATGATAGAGGATAAAAGAACGGAAGAAAACCGTAAAATTACATAAAAAAGCTAACCGGCTCCCATAAACTTGTAAATTGGAAAATTGTTTTTTAATTGATTTTTTGATTGGGCCTATTTGGTTTTTGTGAAATAAAGCAACACCCAACATGTGACAAAGATACAAAAGCGCGAAAAATTTCATTCGAATTTGTTCATTATTTAAATGCTGCAGTTTACCCCCTAATAAGTGCCCAAAAATTTTAAGACAAAATTACAATTATTACAAAATTCCGAAAAATTCCGTTTCGGGGTTCCCGGGGAATTCGGTGAAAAGAAATTTTTTGTTTTTGATGCTAATTTTGTACAAAAATTAATAAATACATTCATATAATTTGCGCCTTTTCTTCCAAAAATTCGAATTTTTCTTTGTTTAAGAAAGAATTTTATTCTTAGCCAATTAAAATTTTTATTTGATTGCCGACTGTTAAAGATTACCTATTTAAAGTTACACTAAAAAATTAAGGATGTTGAAGTATGTGGCCCGGCAGTGCCGATAGGCGCTGCCGAAATTTTTTTGAAAAAATTGGTCGCATTTCATTAAGAAAATTAATCATTTTTTAAAAATAAATTTATTTTTTTGCTCAGGAAGTTTTTGGAAAAATTCTAAGTGTAGAATGTGGGCTGTGGGTGCACATCAGGGGTGGACGCGAATGCGTATTGCTGATTGCGCCATTTTGGAGAGGTCGCAATTGCGTTTTGTGTCTTGCGCGCAAGAGCGATTTTGACGCAATTTTGATCCGCGATGGTCGATGTGAATGAAATTTTTTTCGAAATTTCTAAAAATTGTTCATTTTTTTTTCTTAAAGAAAAATGGCCAATTTCTTTAAAAAATGCCTCGACGGCGCCTATCAACACCGCCTAACCACCAAATATAAAATTTAAAAATGTTTGACCAAAAATTACCGATTTTCTTAAAAAATGTAAGTAATATTCGCAAAAGAATTTCGGCGGCGCCTATCGGCACCACCGAGCACCGAGCCCCTTCCAAAAAAGTGCACTTTTGTAGTTGTTATCTTGGTATCCCATTTTTAAAACCAAAGAAGGGACCCTTTTGTTTTCAAAAATTCTTTTCGTTTTTTCTCCTAAAAATATCCAACCAGCAAAAAATCGATTTTTTTTGAAAATTAAAAAAAATCGAAAATACTGTGCACACAGAAATTCTAGAACTCAATTAGTTTTGGATTTGAAAAATATATAATCGAAGCGAGAGAATACAGTATACATGGGCACCTGTGAATGCAGCCAAATGCATTATAATAAAAATGTTGTGTTGCTTTGGAGGCGAGAAAAAGGAAAATTTGAGTGCAGTCTCTAAATTTCTCTATTTCTCTGCGCTGCACTATTTCGTCTTTCCTTTGTTTTCTTTTGCTTCACTGTCTGTTTTTTGGCAATTCCTCTTCTTCTTTCGCTTTGCCGTTCTATTTCATTAGTTCGCTCGTCGCCTGTTCTCTCTTCACCTTGCCTATTCTCTCTTCATTGGGTACGCCTAGAATAGAAATACAGCTGCTCATGTATACTGTATTTTCGCTTCAATTTTATATTTTTTCAAATCCAAAACCAATTGAGTTCTGGAATTTCTGTGAAAACAGTAAATCTTGTTTGAAGGTTGGGGGGAGGGAGTTTGAATAATTTACTTAAAAATATCTGGTTGAGCTTTAAACAAATTTTTAAAAATTCAACAATTTTTAATTACGACTCTTTTTTTGGTATCTAAAATCTTCTTTTATATCTCAACAAATTTAGCTACTTTCGGAAACAATGCAAGAAGCGAATAATAATAATAACACAACTTGCGAACCGCGGGTTGTGGAGGGCACTGAATATCTTGACACATGCGGTTGCGACCATTCTGATCGGAGACTTGTGGCAATTTGTTCAGTTGCTGGTATGGCCTTTTTCCACTCGTTAATTTCGACTCGTCCGCACATCCGGCTCCGGAGTTGGAGCCGGAGCCGAAGCCGAAATTTGAAAAAGCCGGAGCCTGGAGCCGGAGCCAAAAAATTTCAGGGTCGGCCAGCTCCGGTAAATTGAACATTTTACTTTTTTCGAAGTGAATTTTTGGCTCAACTATGGTCCATAATTTCGTTTTTTGCTCAAAAATAGCCCAAAAATGCATTTTTCGCTCAAAATTGTCTAAGAAATGCTTTTTATCTGAAAAACTTAAAAATACAACCCCAAAAATGTAATTTTTGAGAAAATTTCCCCATAAAAATTTTCTGGAGCTGCCGGAGCCAGCTTTGGAGCGGTTCAGGCTCCGGAGCTGAAACCGGAGTCAAAACTGGAGCCCAGAGCCGGAACCGGAGCCAAAATTTGAAAAATCCGGAGCCGGAGCATAAATTTCCCGATTCGCAACACTGTTTTCAAGTCGAATCTGGGTTCACGCCCTTTGCCCAACAAGAGATGAGATCAGAGACCGCACCGTGTCCAAAAATTGGCGGACCAGCGGACCTGCCCAAACTTAAAAATATACACCCATAAAGATTTTTTAATTATTTTTCTTAAAAATACATCCTTCGAATTTGGCATTTGGACAGGCTGGGTTTAACATAAATTCCTTTGTATCAATCTACACGTGTCACGACATTTGCCCCCCAATGACAATAAAACTACATAGGTTCAGAATGTACCTAAAAGTAATATGTCAGAAATTTTAAAAAATCACAAACGAAATGATATAGAAATGGCCAAAATTGGTTAATCCCGAAAAAAGTTATGGTCTGAAGACCTATTTTTGGCCAAAATTTTAGTTTTTGGCCATAACTTTTTTCGAAATTGACCGAACTTGGTCATTCATATATCAACTTTACTTTTCTGACATCATTGGAAACAAAGTTATGGTCAACGGGGCGCAAATGTTGGTGTGCCCATACGTATTTTCTCTAATTATCACCCCGGGGCAAAAATTTTTCAATACCCCCGGCGGGAGGTGGCGGAAATTAGAAGGGGGTGAGAATTTTACAATCGAAAAATTTTCGGAAAAAGGTAAGAAATTGATCACATCTTTGATAAAAAAAATATGCGATTTTTCTTCAAAAAATTATAATTTTTACTAATTTTTTAATTAAAACACTGAAATTTTATCCAATTTTGTCATTTTTCACCTTAATTACCAGAAAAAATTGATTATTTATTAAATATTTTAATTTTTGCCAAAAATTTTGACAACAAAAGCGTGTTTATAAAAATTCTCCGCCCCTTTTAGGGGGGGCTATAATTAGAGGAAATACGGTACACTACCACTCACCATTTAAAGGCGCGATTCTCTACAACCTGGCAGTGGTTGCATTCTTGTTGAGCCTGATGCCTACCTTGGCCAGATTAGCTCGTTTGCGTGGTCCCCCCTTCCTCATTCTGATCAATTATGTAATAATTCACTTTTTAATAATTAATTATTTTAAATTATTATTTATCAATAATGTAATAATTAAATTTTTAATTAATTAATTAATTAAATTAGTTTAAACTATTATTTGCCCATTATTGTAGAACATTTGTGTGACCAGTGCCATTTGCTTACATCCACTGCTCCTCCATTTTGAAGCACTGATCAATTTTGTCCTTCCAATTCCATATGTTGCCGATCAGATTTTGTTCAAATGTTTAACGGAAGTTGGCATTTACCTGTTATTTTTTTACACACTCAATCGCTGTGCATGTATACTCTTCCCATTGCACTACAGCAGCATGTTCAACAAAAGGTATAATGCACGATTGGGGATCAGTGCTGCACCGGCTCCGGAGCTGGAGCCGGAGCCGAAATTTGAAAAAGCTGGAGCCTGGAGCCGGAGCCAAAAATTTCGAGGTCGGAGCCGCTCCGGAGTTAGCTCCGGCAAATTAAAAATTTTAATTTTTCGAATTTTTTTTTGCTCAAAAATGCATTTTTCGATTTAAAAATTACCTAAGAAATGCTTTTTTATCTGAAAAACTAAAAAATACAACTCCAAAAATGGAATTTTTGAGAAAAATGATCCCTAAAAATCGCATTTTCCGGAGCTGCCGGAGTCAAAATTTGAAAAAGTCGGAGCTCGGAGCCGGAGCTGAAATTTCCCGACGTGCAGCACTGTTGGTGATCATGAAATTTTTATTATTTTTTTAATACTTCACTTGTATATGTTGCACCCGTTTTAGATAATAATCACCCGTTCTAGATACAACATCGGCAAACATTACCAAACATCAGCTCTAAAAACATGATTTAGGTTAAAACAATGAATGTGTTGGAAAGTTTAGTTTATTTCCAATATGTTTGCAAAAATCAGAACATTTTATGGTTGATTTTTTTGGGTTTTTTGCCAAAAAATGGCAAATACCAGCACTGGAGCTGATTGTGAGTTAAAAAACTGCCTACACCTTAAAATAAAAATTCTGAAAACATCGAGTACATCCATTTTCTAATATTATTCCCAACGATATTGTTTTATTAATTATCAATGGAACGGAATAAAAAAATATAGCTTATAACCTAAAATACTTCACTAATTAAGGAATATCATTGTGGGTATTTGGACAGCATGGATCCTTGGTTTTGGTGATCAACTGCTGATCATGGTGGTCATCGACCATGGATTCAATTATGTGCATTGCATTGCTGCCGGCTTCATGGACATCAAAAAGGCGTGGGTCCGAAAAGTGATCTTTTTCCGCGACATCATCAGCTATGCATATGTGTTTGCCCGATGGTGCTCTGTGTTTGTGGACATCGTCACTCTGGTCAAACTGTTGCATGAACAGTTCACGCTGACCAGTGATTCACTATTTCCATTCTAAATATGGATGGTCCACCGGGGATTTTGGGCTTTTCCTCGTCCCCGATCCCTGGGTCTCTAAAAAACCGAGGCCCGGATCCCAGAAAAGCGATTTCGGGGACGGGGATCATCCGTAATTATAAAACTGGAAAATTTAAGTTGATAATGATTATCTCTAAAAAATGTCGTGGTTCTGGCGATTTTTACAAAATTGAAACTATGATTTTTATAACGAACTTGCTTTTTTTAGCTCACGAAATTAAAAACTTGTAGTGGCCATTATCTACAGTATTTGTTGTGAATTATTGATGAAAACAATACCCAAAAAGGAAAAAAATCATAGGTATATATAATAAATAGCATTCATTTTTGACTTCCTCTAGCCCTGTCCAAAGGACTAATTGCACGCAGAACGCAACTGGCCACGCAAATTGCAGAACAACGAGCTGAGCGGATCAAGTTGTTTCTGTTCTGTTTTTGCTATTCACTGGAGAAGTTGTTGTTGAACTTGTTTTATCGCTTCTATGCGGATGTGCCTCGCGGCTATTTGAGGGTTCTGAATGTGTTGGAGCTGGTCGATTTGTTGGATGCCTCACTTTGGATGGTTTTCCTGCTTATGTTGAGCACTGAAGTGCGAAAGCATTGGATCATGGATGTGAAAAAGTTCAGTCGGTACCTCGTCGTTTCCAACAACAGCGTGGTGCCATCCAACACATTGTTTTAATATGTTTCTCGAATATATAACACTTGTTTTCAATTGTTTTTATTATCATTGTCATTATTGATAAATATCATTATCATTATCAATAGCATTTTCAGTATCAGAATCATTGTCATTCATTTTCATTCTCATTTTATTATCATAATAAAAATATTTATAAAAACCAATTTTTCTTCCATCATCCATTCATCCATTTTTTTAAAAATTTTTTCCATTTTTTTCTTCCATTTTTCCGCTTCAATTCTTTCAGGAAACTTTTTAAAATAAAAGCGAAAAATCAGTGGACGATCGTCTGTGAAGTTTTGATGTTGTTAGGTTTCATAAGAATGGGAAATTACTACACGCGACAAGGCCGTATTATTATGTATCGGTATATAAAAAATTTGATGATTTTACAGGGATGTAGAACTTTTATTAAAAAATGACCAAAACCGGTAAAACCGAAACCGAAAACCAGGTGTCCCTCCATAACCGAAAACCGGGGTAAGCAAAACTGGCCTAACCGAAAACCGGACCCCTGGTTTTAAACCGGTTGCCAACAACAGTAAAAAACGCTACTAATCCTCGATTAAAATATCTATTTTTCCGGTTATGGATTTCACTTCTTTCATTTCAATTTTAAAATAAACTTTCACCCCTGATTAGATTCCAAGGATTTTAAAAAGGGAGCGGAGAGATAGGGTCCGGTTTTTGTCATCATTGCGTGCACTGATTGGCTACAATATGCTTACAGTAGCAATACAACATTATGTTTTCTAGCAAGTTTGTTGAAGATCGGATTTCAAAAAGCGAGGTTGGAAAGGGGCAAAAAAGGCGAGAATGCGAAAGGCGAAAAGCGAGATATTTAAAAAAGTTTTAAAAATTTTAACTGAATCTTTAGTGGTGTATGCCTCTCGCGCCAAAAAAAGGAGAGGCAAGAGGCCAGAGGAAATCCAGCAATCTTGTATAGTTAAAAGCTTAAAAGTAGCGCTACATATTATTGTCATGTGCCGACATTTGCGGCCCAATGACTATAACTTATTAGTATAAATTAAAGTTGGAGGCATATTTTTGGTATCATAAAATAGAGCGAAAAATTGGCTACAAAATGATATAAAATTGAACTCATTTGGCCCATCAAACAGAATATTATGGCCAATTATTAGGGTTGGAGCGGACCGGTTTAAAACCGGGGGGTCCGGTTTTCGGTTAGACCGGTTTTGCCTACCCCGGTTTTCGG
>JAQIYK010000688.1:0-12622 GCA_034700465.1 Rotylenchus robustus | reverse complement strand
TTTTTCATCAAAAATGCTCAAAAAAGGTTACAAACCCCTCTTTTTTAATCGTTTTTGTCATTATTTTTGCGATTTGGTGTGTCTAAATGGCATTTTGCATGATTTTTGTGGGGTTTTGGTCAATTTTTGACCGATAAACCAAAAATTTCAAAAAAAATAAAAAGGTTCAAAAATGATTTCAAACCACTTTTAAGTGGTTTAAAAACAACTTTAAACCACATTTTAGGACATTTTAAACCGTTTGCATGTGTTAAAATAACTTAGAATTTTTTTTGAAGAAATTTGATTTTTTTTTCTTCAAAAAGGCCAGATTTTCCACTAGCGCCAGTTCGTTCATCCTAATTTGAGATAAATCTTTCAAATTTTTCGGATTATCATTTAAATTTAATAAAAATTCTAAAAAATCAAAAAATTGATTAGATTCGCCCACACTCTTGCGAATACTTCAGTTTTGATGGATTATAATGCAGAATGGCGAGATGAGATAAAACGGAGAACCGCTGAGCATGCCAATATTTTATTCGATAAGCAGGTAACAAACTACTGAAAATTTAAAAAAAAAATAAAAAAGGAAAGAGAAATTTAAAAAAGGAAAGAAAAATTTACAGTCCCCCACTCCCTAGGAAAAATTAAAAATTTAGAGTGTTAAAAGGTTAATTTAAAGTGGGTGGAGGGGGTGTGATTATTTCGGCGAAAATCAAATTTTAAAAAAATCAATAAATTGGACTATTCAAAAATTATTTGAATTACACAAAATTTCTGAAAATTTTGTGGATTTGGTAATATTTTTTAAAATATGAGAGGAGCCCGCTTATTTGAAAGTCCAACTGACCTCGGAGTTGGAAAAATTTAGAGAGTGGCGGAATGTGTCGGAATTTTTTAGATAAAATATAAACGATAATACATTAATAAAATTAAATAATAACAATAATAATATTTTTTGGTAAAAATAAAATAAATTTTAGTTTTTAATTTTATTGCCATTGAGAGAAGATGAACCAGTTTGGCATGAAATTAGTTGCATAGGCCGAGAAATGACGGAAAAATTAGCCAACAAATTTCGCGAAAGTCAGTGGATGGATCGAATCCACTTTTTTGTGCTTAAAAGGCTGATAAATCGGTTCAAAGAACTGCAGTTTTTGTTATGCCATGGAACAGGTGAATTATTAAAAAAGAAACAATTTAAAAATTAAAATGAATTTTGCACCTTTCGCGGCTAAACATTTCCTCTAATTTCCGCCCCGGGAGGGGGATTTTTCAATACCCCTTCGAGGGGGTGGAGGCGAAAATTGAAGGAAGCGGAATTTAGAGGAAATAGGGTAGTCTAGATGAACATTTGGACGAAAAATTTAATAAAAAATAAAAGCAAATTAATAAGATTTAAAAATAATAATTAAAAATTCAAATTTTGCGAAGGAGAACACAACGCCATCGACGTGATGGAGCGCCTTTTATGGCTCATCCAACCCAAATCTATGGACGCCTTAGGGTGCGCACACCCCGAAATTGTGCATTACGGTAAGGCTACAAAAAATCAAAAAATAATCCAATCAATAATTAAAAACCTATATAAAATCACCAGAAAATCGAAAATTAAAATATAAATAAAATCATAGATGCCATTTTATGGGTTATCGAGTATAGCGAGTATCCCCCGAAACTTAATTTTTGCACTGATTTTATGGAGTATAATAATGCAAAATTAGCTTTTCATTAATTAAAGTTTCATTTTTTAATATAAATTTTATAAATAATTATTTTGTTTATTATTTTTTAAAAATTATCGAAATAATTAATCGCCCCCATTGTGGGCTAGAGTAGTTGATGAGTTTGATTTTCTATTTTATTTTTAAAATCAGTTTTTCACATATTCTTTGATATTTTGTAATTTTGAATTTTCAGATGAAATAACTGATCAACACTACATGTTACTCTTGTTAAACGCATTTAAACACCAAACAGGAAGTCCGAGATTTATGCTTAATGAGCTACGTGTGTCCAGTGCCCTCCTACTGAAAGAAATCAATGGTTTTGAAGCGAATATTTTGGCGAACAATGGTTCCCAACAATTGCCTTTGGCATTACGCCAAATGTTGCTCCACAAAATTCAAAATGTCAAAGGAGGGTTCTACGAAGGGTTGGTCAGCGGAGATTTTGGTCAATTATTGCTTGGTGTCTGCAAACTTGTTCAGTTGGCAAGATTTGTTGAGGAGGCACTTCAATACTCTGAGCATTCGGTATCCAATGACCAAAGTATGGAGTCCAAACTTCAAAGTGCAGAATCCAAAGTTCAAAGTGCAGAGTCCAAAGTTCAAAGTACTGTGTCCAAAATCCAAAGTGTAACGTTTGTTGCATGGAAACCCCCGATTACCCCATAATCGACTATTTTAAAAAATTAAAACCCGAATCTGAAATTTTTACGAAAACCATTGTCCTAGGCTCCTATCTCTAAACCGAACTTTGCAATTTTTGACGAGTTTTCAGGTCAATAATAATGCAAAACATATATTTATTAGTTTGTTCTCTTGGTTTTCATGCCGTTTTTACATAAAAAATTGCTAAAAATAATTGCCAAAAATTAGCTTCGATTCGCAAAATTACGATGTTTTAATTAATTTTGCAATTTTTAGAATTTTCTCTTTCAAATTGTCCAATTCAGATGAAGATGGCCTAGCAAATGTATTGTTGGAGCAGCGAGAAATGTTCAAAGAAAAACATTTTGAAATTTTGCGAAAATTTCTGCAACATAATGGCAGGATATGCGAATTTTTCAGGGAACATATGGGCGCCAAAACAAGACTTCGCAAATTTCTGAACGACGAAAAACAGTTCAAAGAGCTGGCCAAGCAGTGCAAATTCGACGACCAATACGGTAATTAAATGCAAATACCGTAGTTCAGTCAATTATACGGTATTCATTACTTTTGTGGACCTATTCAATTTTTATAACTTACTGAAAGAAATTTTCAAATCGGATTTTTCAAATCGGAATTTTTGGATTTTAAAAAATAATGAAATTCCATCTAAATTTTTACCGAATTGGGGTTTTTATTTCCATTATTTATTTATTTTTTTGCGAGTCAACATTATCATACTTATTATTTATAAACCAACTTTTTTACCCAATTTTTCCAACCTATATACACCATTTTAACGAAATCAAAAAGAATGGAATTAATTGTATATTTTTCGAATTTTTTACTGCTCAATGTGAACTATCTAAAAAAGCATTATGCAAATTTGTTGGATACACAAAAAGATGCTTTCGAGAGAATGGAAGAGCTGTTGAAGGCGAACACTTTGGCATTTGTGGACTGGATGGACCAGTGGCTGTCCAATGGACTGGATGCCCTTGATCCCCATGTTGCCGGCAAACTTCTGGGCATTTGGGTAAGTAGGAAACTTTCGAGAATATTTCTTCTAATAACCGGCCCACCTCACACTTTGAGACTATCGTAGGGGTGCGGTAGATGGAGGGAAAAAAAAGTTTTTTTGCAAAAATTTTGAAAAAATTGTCCATTTATGACAGTATTTTTTTCATTTTTACAGGTTGCACAAATTCGGCCGATTTTTGGCGTCTCTTACGACTATTACTTTGACATTAATAATATGGAATTGGCAGAAATGGAATATGAATGCCGGAAGCTCAACAGAATATGTGCTCAGGCCAAAAATTATGCCGAAAAAGTGGTGAAAAATGGGAAAAATAAGGCAAAATCGGTGGAAATGATCGCAGCTGAATGGCGTGCCATCTTAAAAAAATTCAACCAAAAAATGGAGGAAAAAAGAAAATCAAAAAATATGAAAAATAAAAATGAATTGGACGGAGAAAGCGACGAAACATTTGAACGATGGATGAGGCATTTGCACGCGGAGAAAGTGAAAAATTTGATCAAAAATGACATTGACTTTAAAAAGCAATTGAAAACAGGTAAAATAGCCCATAAAAATGTCAAAAATTGTTTTAAAATAATTAAACTTTATAAATAGCTAAAAGCTAGCAAACTAATAAGCTAAAAACTAAACTAAAAAGCTAAACTAATAAAAACTAAACTAACTAAACTAGCAGTTATTAGCTAAATTAATAAGCTAGCTAGTTAGCTAGTTTTTAGCTAATAGCTAAAAGCTTGTTAGTATAGCTTTTATAGCTTTTTTTTATTTATATATTTTTTATAATAATTTTAAAATTGTAAAAAATAAAGCTAAATTTATATTACAAATTTATATATAAAAATGAAAAAAAAACAAATTAAAGCCCAGATTAAAAATAATTAATTTTTTAATGTGGTTTAAAGTTTAAAATTAATATTATCCTTAGAGTTTGCTTCCTCTTCGGATGTGTTTATCACTAGATTGACTGTTTTCTTGGAAAATACGGAAAATGTCCAAGAAATTTTGAGATTATTGGGAATATACATACACAAAGCTGAAAAAACAACAAACCAAAGAGCAAACAGCAAAAAGAGTCCAAAAGGGAAAAAGAAAAAGGCAAAAAAGAATAATAAAAAGGCGGAAAATAGTGAAAATGAGGGAAATAGTAATAGTGAAATCCATCAAAATAAAGGCGAAATTAATGAAAACGGGAAAAATAGGCAAGAAATTATAGAAAATGAGAAAAATAACAGCGAACATGACGAAAATGGTAAACATTCAAAAAATAATGGCGAAAATGGTGAAAATGGTGGAAATAACAGGGAACATGGAGAAAATGGTAAACATTCAAAAAATAATGGCGAAACTGGTGAAAATGGTGGAAATAACAGGGAACATGGAGAAAATGGTAAACATTCAAAAAATAATGGCAAAACTGATGAAAATGGTGGAAATAACAGCGAACTTGGAGAAAATGGTAAAAATTCAAAAAATAAAGGCGAAACTGGTGAAATTGATGAAATCATGCAAAAGAATAACAAAATTAATGAAATTGTGCAAAATAACAGCGAACATGGCGAAAATGGTAAACATTCAAAAAATAATGGCGAAACTGGTGAAATTGATGAAAACGGGAAAAATGGCAAAGAAATGAGTGAAAAAGAGAAAAATAACAGCGAACATGGCGAAAATGGAAAACATTCAAAAACTAATGGCGAAACTGGTGAAATTGATGAAATTATGCAAAAGAATAACAAAATTAATGAAATTGTGCAAAATAACGGCAAACACGATGAAATTAATCAAAACAATGGAGAAATTTATGAAAATTTGCAAAATAATGCAGAAATTATTGAAATAATTGAAAACCAACTCAAAAATTGTGAAATTAAGCAAAACAATAACAATGATTTAGAAGATTTTAATGCGTTAAAATCTGTTGAAAAATCAGCAAAAATTCTTGAAAATTTCGAAGAAACAAATTCAATTAATTCACCCGACAGAAAGGGTCAAAAAATTCAAAACGAAGCAAAAAATTGTAAAGAAAATAATGAAAAAGATATTATATCGGTGAAAAGTTCCGAAAGTCTGACGACAAATTTGGATGAATCGGACATTTCCAGCATATTTTTTGGAAGTTCCGACACAAATTCGGACATTATTGACATTGTGGATCAACAACAGGATGAGGACATGGACTTTGATGAACTTGAGGGTGTTACACTTGCGCACTTTGCCAACGACCAATTTTTGGAGTTAAAGTACGGCGAACTGTTCGGGCTGGTGTTGAACCAACAGCAAAATAGCAGTTATTCAACGAAGTCGAAAATATTGGGCCAAATGGCATTGTCTGAAGAGGGAATGGAAGGAATTTGGGGAGAATTTGAAAATGTGCCAAAAATGGCCAAGTCTCTGCTGTGGCTGCTCGATCTCGGCGTATTTGCCAACGAAATCTGGCGCCGAATGAAGGCAATTGAGACAATAAAACGTTTGTTTATTAATTATATTTTACTTTTCTTTTAATGGGTATGTAAAAATTATTTATCAAATTTGAAAATAACATTCTTGGGTTTTTAAAATATAAAACTTTATTTTTCTAATGATTTTTTAATTTTTTATACTAATATTTTGCATAAACTTGAAATCGCAAAAATAAAACAAATCAAATTTTAAAAAGTTTAATTTAATCCAAATTGTTTTTTTGGTTTTCTGCAAAACAACTCAATTTTCATAAAGAATTTTTTGAGAAACTTTTATATATATTTGCTTTATTTTAGCAATTTTCGTTGAACTCGGAATCGTAGAAGCTGAATTGGATGAAACAAGGCGCAAATGGGAACAACTAAAAATGGTCCAATTCCCGAGAAATTCACGTGAATTGAGAAAGTTAGAGCACAAAGTACACTCAATTTTGAAAAATTTGGTCGGGAAAATGGACAAAATTTGGATTGGTGAAAATGAAGAAGAAACACGAGAATTGAGACACCAATTACATTTGCAAAAATTGGCATTTTGTCTTTCGAAAAGTGGCGCATTTTGGCACAATTTGAATTTGGAACAAAAGGACCAATTGATTTGTGCCATTTTTGGCGCTGAAAATTGTGAACAAAATGGCAAAAAACATAGAATAATGGAACAAATTAATAAAAAAATAATTGATAACGGAAAAATGGATGCACAAAATAAGTTGGGTAAGTATTTTTTTTATCTATTTAACACCAAAAATTTATAGGCTAATTTTTTAAATCTAAGTTTTTTTTAAATAAGTCTTGATTTTCATCTTAAAAATAAGAAAAATTACAAAAAATATTAGTACGATTTTTTCACACAAAATTAAATATAATAAAAAGTAATTCGAATGTAAGGTCATTACCTATAAACTATTTTGTCCATTATATTATGTTATAAAATAATAAAATTTAGACAAAAAATTATATCAAGAATACCAGTCCAACAATTTATTAGTCAAATTTATTGAAAGAAAATCGCTTCGACATTTTATGTCCGATGAATTTGAACAAATTAATGAAAATTGGCAAATATTAAATATTGACAAAGAAGAACATCAGCAGCAGATGATGCAAAAGACCAATTTAGTAAAAATAAATCTAAAAATATAAATTTAATTTTATATTATACTTTTGTTAATTTTTAATTTTTATATTTATTATTTATTTAACAAAAAATTAATTCACAGATAAAAGATAACCTGCATATTAATGAGTTAGATGAGAAAATAAAGCAAAATATTGGAAATGCAATTAAAGAATTGAAGAAAATATTACAAAATTGGGTAAAATATTTTTAACTAATTAATTTTTGCAAATAAATTTTAATATATAAAAGATGTGTCAATTTAAAAATAAAAAAAATAAATTATGTTTCAGTCACCTGAGGCCATATTCCAATTTTCACGTGCATATTTATTGAATTCCACAACTGAAAACATCAGCGGAATTTGTCTTCTCCCGGACGGGTTCAATGTTGCACAATTTTATGGAACAAATTTATGCAATTTGGAGAGGCGAGAAATGTGCAAGGACCAGTCATTGTTATGCGAACTGTGCAAAGTGAGCAAAATATTTTAAAAAAACTAAAAATTTAAAAGAATTAAAACAAAAAAAGCGCACAACTTACCTATAAAATATGTAAATAATATACAAAAAAAGTTTTTAAAAAGCATAAATTGTTAAAATAATGTCTGTAATTGCACAAAACTGTTAATTAAAGGGATTTGTGTTAATAAATTTTTTATTTTTTATTGATCACATTAATTTTGAGCCTTTTATTTTTATTTTATAATTTAATTTATAAGTTTTATTTTCAGCATCCAAATGTATCACTGGTGCAAAAAGGTTGGCAAAATGTATCAAACTCCTACATTCCTTTTCCAACATTGAAAATCAATTTTCTTGGAGTTCAAATTGAGATTTTGCTGATTATTTTGACCGGAATCAACTATTTGCCGAAAGAACCATTTAATGGAAAAGAAATGGACAAATTATTGAAAATATTTGGGGAAAAAATTGAAAATTTAATGAGAACAGATCACATTTTGGACGAGGGAGTGTACCGATTTGACCAAAAATGGCATGCCGAGAAGGAGGAACAGTTGCAAAAGGCACTTTTGAAAATTAAAGGTAAAAATTTAAAATTATTATTCAAAATTTTATTAAAAAATTATGGGTTAAAACTATTATTTTTTATAGTAGCAGAAATAACCGAAAATGAGTTTAATCAAATATAAACGCATTATTTAATTCACATTATAGGTTAAAATTAAAATAAAATTTTGAATAATTGCGAAAAAAAAATAATATTAAAAAATAAACAAAAAAAACATAAAACATTGAAAAATGATTGATTTGAACAAAAAAAAGATTTGATTATGGGTTTTTGATTTGAAATTATGGGTTTTTTTGATCAAAATGATTGATTTGATTTGATTGATTTGTTCATTGGTTTTTTTATATTCATTAAATAATTTTAAAAAATTATTTAAAAAAATTATTAATTTTTTAATTTTATTCTTTCTAATTTTTTATTTTTTTTTAATTTAATTTGATAGATAAAGAAGAATCCGCCCAAATTGGCAAAGATATTCAATTGTTACGCCAAAACAGTGCAATGTTGGCGAGAGAACGTGACGAAATAGTGGGGCAGAGAGCGATGGTCAGAGATTGGATAGCGAAGCAGGGCATTCTCGCGGGTTAAAAACAAATATTTTTGATTATTAATTTTAACTATTATTACAATTGTGAATTATCCAAAATATTTTTGCATTTTTTAAAATTCATTTTTTAAATTTTCAAAAAATTAATTATTTTAAAAATTATAAAGAAACTGACAATCAAAAAATGAATCATTATTGTAAAACCCAAATAAAATAACAATTTTTTAATATTTTTTATATATTTTTTTATTTTTCAATTTAGATTTTGGCATTTATACGAAAATATTGGATATTTTATTTGACGATAATGAGTTGAACAAAGTCTCAATTGACAAATTCCGCACGATTTTAGCCTTTTTGGAGCAATGGGCTAAAAGTAAGAAAATAAAATGAGTTTTGATATTAAATTTATAATTAATATATTATAAAACATATAATAGTTAAAATATTTTGGTTAAATAAATAAAATATTAAAAATTATATTTTTAGGCAATTATATTTATGGGGATCAATTTGGATATTTAAATTCAAAAATGCTAGTCATTATGTTGACAAAAGTGTTACTGTTATATCCGAAGAACAGTTCTGTGCTGCATTTAATCGAGAAATTCCTTACCACCTTTGTTACTTGGTAAAAATAATAATTTATTTATTTAAAAATTATTTTAAAAATGATATAACATTTAAAAAAAATTAAAAATATTTTATTTTCGCCCAAAAAAATTATTATAAAATTGGAAATAAAAAAAAATTATTTAAAAAATTGAATTAAAAAATTAATATTATTATTAATTTTTATAATTTTTTTAAATATTATTTAAATTTTTTATTATTAATACATTATTTAAATTTGCAAAAATTGGTATTTAAAAAAAAATAGTGTTAAATATTAATTAATTTACTTTATATGCGATTGATTTATATGATGCAAAATCATATACCTAAATTAGATTAACCATTATATAAATCACACCAATATAAACTACTAAAAGCTAAAACATTTAGACAGACATTTGATTTTTTAGAAATATTGTTTTTTATAAAAATACTGTACATTTATAAAATTGTAAAAATACTGTAATTTGATACAGTATATTTTAAAACTTAAGGAAATGGCCGTTGCCAGTCCAACTCACCTGGATTGACTATGCCCGTAAGGGCGAATTCCTGAGCTGGTCCCCGGGCAGACAATGGTTCAAAAAGCGCCAATTGGCGCCAAAATTGACAATTCGCCACGAAATGGCAATCGCTGTCATTTCGCCAACATTCCCCGAACAAAATACGGCCGAAAATGTCAATTTGTCCAGTGCAAAAGTCATCCAAGGCCACTTGCTGAAAGGCAATAAAAAAATAAATATTAATTTAATAAAATGATAAAAATAAATAAATAAAATTATAATATTTTATTAAAAATAAATTTTATATATATTAAATTTTAGCTTAAATATTTTTTATTTATAATTTTACAAATTTAGCGCTGACAGTTCTAAGAAATACAAAAAGTGTAGAAACAATAATGCAACCTCTGCAGAAAATTGAATTTACCAAAAAGGTAATAAATTATATATTATATGCATAGGTATTACATGTTAGTATAGTATAGGTATAGTTATATTTAAAATATTTATCATATTTATACAACCTATCTAATATATAACTCTAAATATTATATTGATATATTTGATAAAGGCAAACAAAAGCCATTAATTACACAAAATAATTAATAAATAATTAATTAATTTATGCAGTTTGGTATGTATCTTTTAATATAATTAGGGTTGTTGGCAACCGGCTACGGTTCGGTTAACCGAAACTGAAAACCGGTTTTTGGGTCAAAAACCGAAACCGAAAACCGGGGTGGGCAAAACCGGCCTAACCAAAAAAACCGAACCCCCAGTTTTAAACCGGTTGCCAACAACCCTAAATATAATCATAAATGTCCAAAAATGATTTTAAGTAATTTGCTATTAATAATTTTTCGATTATAATTTAAACATATTAATTTCATGTTTTTAGTAATTTCCATTCCGTTTGCCACTTTCTTTAAATATAATTTGCATGTTAAATTTTCATATTTGCTAAAATTTAAAAAATATTTTAAAACCTGTTAAATAAAAACCTACTTTACTGATTTATATTGATTTTGTTGTTGTTTTTTTTTAATTTTTTTTTATTAAAATTTTTTGACAAAAAATATTTTTAGTATGATCACTTCATTTTGGCTATTTGTTCCGCACCTCGGCCAAACATTGACAATTTTTGCAATTTTGTTGGAAAACGCCTACAATACGAATTATTCAATATAGTGGAGAATCCATTGTCGAGATGGATCAGATTTTGTCATTTATACCCACAAAAAATTACAATTAATGTTAAAGAGGAGGAGGAAATTGGAGCAGAAAAGTAAAATTTATGAGAAAAATATAACTTATAAAATAAAAAATAAATAACTTAATAAAAAAACGAATTTTTTTTGCTTCAAATTCTTGTCTATCTTCTTTTATTATTTCAATATAATCTTATTAATAAAAAAACAATATTTTCTTTTTATTTTTTATTTACAATTAAAAAAATATTTATTGAAATTTATATTTTTTATTTAAGAAAACTCAGTCAGCAATTTTGGCTTGTCGGCATCGAATTTTTGAGCCCACAAAAAGCGACTAGCGCCCTAAAGGTCAAACTTAAAGCGAAATTGAAGGAAAAGTTGGATGAAAATATTAAAAAGGACTTTCAAAATGGATTTTATTGCAAAGTGAAATTGCAGTCAGAATATTTGGAGGGTAGAGAAAGGCTAACGGAATGGTAAAATAAATGAAAAATATAAAAAATTTAATTTATTTTTATTTTAGGGGCATCGATCCGAATTTTTAAAAGACAAAAAATACGAATTGCTATATTGGAAGTTAACTCGTTGTGAATTGTTAAAATAATAATTATTATTTTTAATGTCATTTATTGATAATTATTTTTAATCAATTGTTTATTATTGTATGTGCATGAAAATAATAAACAAAATAAAACACACAATTTAATTAAATAAAATTTAAAATTAAAATTGATTTAAAAAAATTTTTCTTCAAAAATCAATACTCCAACCAATTGATATTTTAAAGAGCCAAAAATTATTCCGAGAATGCTCTTTTTTTGTCTAATCTGCACTCTGCAATCCCTACCTATATATTATTCCTTTACAGGGGCATTTAATTAATTTA
Organism: Rotylenchus robustus; assembly: GCA_034700465.1. Taxonomy (NCBI): domain Eukaryota; kingdom Metazoa; phylum Nematoda; class Chromadorea; order Rhabditida; family Hoplolaimidae; genus Rotylenchus; species Rotylenchus robustus. The sequence goes on along the minus strand of JAQIYK010000688.1, from coordinate 862 downwards.
TTTTATATAATACTTTTATTATTATAATATTAATAATAATTTGTATATTATTATTATTATTAATACTTAATTTTATTTTTTAATATTACTTTATAATATTTTGAAATAAATAAAGCCAACTCTAATGTTTCTTCTCCAATTTCTCTAATAGTTTTTTTTTAAATTTGTTTTTTCTGTTTATTTTAATATTTTTGTTTACTTCTGCAGAATTCAGAATTAATAGTTAATTTTTCTAAAATGATAAAATTTGGCATATTTTTTATTATTTTTTCTGACTATAATTATGGCCAAAAAATAACATTTGAGCCAAAAACAGGTATTTTAGACATAATTGGCCATAATTTCCTTCATTCCGTTCTAGAGGTTTTGCCAACAATCACTCCACTATTTTTTTGTGAAATCAAAAAAAAATTTGAATTATTTAATAAATTTTTATCATTTAGAGGGTAGGGCATAAACAAAAATAAAAAATTTTAAACAAAAAATAAATTTTATTTTTGCATTTTAAATAATTTTAGTTGAATTTAAAATTAAGAAATGATTTTAAGATCTCATAAATTCAATTCTTCCTTAATTCTTGTGCTATTTTTTAAATAAATTAATATGTTTTTACCTCTCTGGGCTCAAATCTCAACAACCTTACAATTTCATACAGGTAATAATTTTGCGTTACTTAATAATTATTTAAACAATGTTATTTTTAGTTTATTGAAGATTAAAAACAATTTTTATTAAATAATAATTTTTACAAATTTTAAATTATTTGGGCTGTTTTAAGCTTAGGCTCATGTATATACCGAATTTCCTATAATTCCCGCCTTGAGCGATAATTTTTCAATACCCTCTCGAGAGGGGGGGGGCG
>JAQIYK010000687.1:0-12627 GCA_034700465.1 Rotylenchus robustus | reverse complement strand
CGACTTACATTCCTGTAAGCAATCGCTTACTTAAATCGCTCGTTGAGCTAAACTTGCAATTAGGCATTACAACCTGCTCCGCGTCTCCCGCTTACGTTTTTCCTCCTCCGGGAGGGGAGACTAACGCTCTACACTCTAACCTTCTCAGCACTTCTCAATGCTTCGGCGGCGGGTTTGGCGGAAGGAGAGAGTTATTAACAGATCGCATCAGTTGCGACACAACACATAGAAACACTTCTATTATTACCGATCTCACCGGAAACGGTGATAAAAACTTAATGTTTACTGATAACTCCGGATGTAATCAGCAGGGCAATACCTTAATGTTTACTGGTAGCACCCACACCAGCGAAAACAACACAAAAACCTCCATCGGCAGTGATAGCTCCGGATGCAATCAGCAGACAAAAACATCTATCGTCAGTAATTTGTAAAATAAATAAATAAATATTTTTTCTTTTTCAATTCATTGTAAAAATAAAAAAAAATAAAACACAAATTATTATTTTTTACATTTGGCGGTTTTGGCCCTTCGCCATAATAACACGTTTTCTCTGTTCTGTCAGCATTGTTCGTGCTCTCTACCCTATTCAATGAGGAAAAAGAAGAAGTTAGAGAACAGAAAAATAACAATGAAAATGGGAAGAAAGTGAAACGGATAAATACAAAATGCGCTAAAAGGAAAGAAAAAATACGAAATGCCAAATAGTGAGCTAAAATATCCCCTTTAGCTAAAAAAACTAAAGAATTTTTTCGATAAATTAATAATCGTATCTCTAGCCTCTGTAGAATCTTGGGAATAAACGTATTTTAAAAAATTCAAATAACAGATTACGAATCAAACCTCCAAAATTTCTTTTAATGCTCAATAAATCATAGATTTAATTTGATCAATAAATCATAGATTTAATTTAATCAATAAATCATAGATTTAATTTTTATTTATCCCATTCCAATCACATATATTTTTTATATATTTTTTAAATCTTATATTATCTTTATGTCATAATTCTGTGATAAGGAAATATGCCCAATTTAACCCACCAGCAACTCATTGTCAGATATTTTAATCGTATATAAAGTCTTGTTTTATTTATACAATGTCGATTTTCTTCAGAAAGTGATCTCATTTTCTACTCAACTTGAAATATTTTTAAGTTATTGTAATAATTTTCTATTTTAATGCTCTTCCTTCCTGATATACCGTGATAAAGGGTTAGATGCTTAATTTATAAACAAAATTACAGTAGATTTGAATCCCCTTAAACGTGAATTTTAGTCTTATTAACCAATAAAAATTCCTAGCAATAATTTGTTTAAAAAATTGCTAAAAATTAAGTCAAACCAAAGTTATGATTTGTTAACTTTATTCTGATTTTCATTGGTGAATTAAATTTTTCAATTTAGAAAATTTAGTAATTTAAAAAAAAATTGTGTGCACGATGCATTACAATATTCTGGAGCCCACGAAAAAACGATTTTCAATTTACAGTTTTGGATTTTGGATGTTCCTTATGCACCAAATATTAGTTGCAGACAAATTATCCCCCATAGTCCCTTTTCTCCGTTCATTCAATAAATTGGGGGTCTAATTCGCTAATCCATTTCTCTGCCCCACCCCATCCTTCGTACTTCGCGTTTTCCCAAATTATTCTTTTCCCTTTTAAGGACATATATAATTTGTATTTTGTAGCCACAAATTGGGCTGTCTGCCTCCTCCTCCCCATCCCCATTATCCATCCATCCATCTTTGTCATTTATTAGCCATAATTTTGTTTGTTTGCCTGAACAAGCTGAATCCAATCGGCTGAATCCGCTGGGACCGATTCGATTAGAACTAATCAACAGTCAGTCGATGATGTAAATGCGCGCAGATGGAAGACGAAGAGGAGTTTGTTCTACAGGTTGTTCTAACTTCTAACTAATACGATTTAAAAAAACAATTTTTAATAAATTACCATTGCAATTAATGCACAGCCAAAAGTTTAAATACGGTATTCAATACAGTATCCCGTAAATACCGTTGTCCAAAAATAGCGAATTTCTGAAATTTTTTAACAGGCCTCACTCAATGTGAAATTCTGGATAAATATACCGAAAAATACTCAAAATTTCAACCGTGATAGATTCTCTAGAGACCCCATAAGGAAGGAACCTATGGTGTCCTATTCTTTACAAAAAATAAGCATTTTATGATTGAAATTTTTGAATAACTGAAACCAGTTTTAGAATTATCACTTTCTTCAATTATCAAAGCAATTTATTAAAAATTAACAATAAAGGGGCCGACAATTAGCGATCAAAAAAAGTATCAAAAAAGCAATCAAAAATTATCCAGCCAATTTTTGTGGCAATGCACTTTGGTCGATTTTTTTATTTTAATTTTTGGACATTTATTTTGCTTTATTTTCGTTCCCAATATTTTTGTTTAAGGCCATTGCGTATGACAATGCGGAACTGCTGGAGGAATTGTTGACGGAAAAGCCTTTGTTGGCCAATTGTCGAGACCAAAGCGGAAGGACGCCACTGCACCACGCCGCTGCCGGAGGCCATACAAAGTGCGCGGAGGTGCTTATCCGCTATGGAGGTATAAATTATACAGGAAAAACAGAGTTGTCAACCCCTTATCTCTCCTTCCAAAAAAAAATTACAAATTTCTCGCAATTTTTAAGAAAATTTAAAAAATAACTCCGCTAAAATTTAGCTCAGAATGGCTTACAAACGAAAAGTTACCTAATTGCCCAAAAACACCATTTTTATACTTAAAGCGCACAACTAAAAATAGCTTTAAATAAATTTTTGAGGAAACTCAAAAAATATAAAAGTACAAAAAATAAAATTTGGTTTTTGATGTACCTAATAGGAGTGCTCCTATTTCACCAAAAATTTGCCCAAAATAAATTTCTTTTGCATTAAGCGGATGTGGACGCGGTTTCTGGCCTTCCGGACTCCATCCGTACTCCGCTGGTTTTGGCCTCCGCGATGGGTCGCGTGGCGATGGTCGAATTGCTCGTCGGGGAGGGCGCCGATTTGTTTTATTTCGACGCGGACGGTCATTCCGCGCTGCAGTTGGCCCAACTCAATGAGCATGGTCAGCTAGCTGCGCAACTCATCACTTTCATTGAGCGAATCCATTGCGATGCGACACAGAAAAATCAGGCAAAATTAACTATTAAAAGGTGACACTATTCGAGTGTTTTTTGAAGAAAAAAAGGCAAAAAAAAACCTTTAAAAAAATCAGTAAATAAATATATTGGAAATAGAATTTTAGAAAATTTATGGGCTTAAATGTAATTGTGGAAGCCAAAAAACCCAAAATCAAACAGATCAAACCATTCATAAACGTCTAAATTTAGATTTTGGGTCAAAAAGAGAATTAAAAATCTAAATATAGGCAAAACAAATTAAAACACTGAGTTAACAAAGATCCCCATTTTAAATTTAGGTCCGATTTTCCATATCTATTTTTGAAGAATTATAAACCATATTTTCCAAAAAATCGGCGCCACATTTATTATGGGAAAGCGATGACATGCAAATATTTTTTTGCAAAATTACTGATCCTACGTGACTAATCACGAAATTTTATTAAAAATTTCAGAAAAATTAAGGCGAATGAACTGTAGCTTATTAATTATCAAAAATGGAGCGGGATATAGGCCAAAATTAATTCCAATTTTATAGAGACTTTGCGCTGCCTGTATCAATGGTGAGCTAGGCGTGGTGTTGGACATTTTGTCGGATTTGGGTCCAAAAACGATTCGGCGCCAAATTCTGAACGGCCCAAATTCGGAGGAACAAAAGTCGGCGCTGTATTTGGCCGCGGAACATGGACGGGCGGAGATTGTGCGCACATTGCTTACTGTACTCGACCATTCCATCATTTATGAACCCACCGGGGATACGGTATGAACACAAAATACATTTGTGGTACTGTAGGAATAAAAATAAATCGATGATACGGTATTGCATAGACACACAATGACCAATTAATAAGGAAAAACAAAGAAATATGCAACAAAATAATAGGTTTTTCTAAGACCGGAAGACATATCCCGACGCTTGGGAAAATTTTATGTTGAAATGACTAATGTCTAAATTTTGCCAAAAAATTAATTAATTATTTTTCCCGAAAAAAATCTTAAAATCGTTATTTTATACATTAAAATGGTTCAAATACGCATTTTTGCTCAAAAATCGTTTTTTTCTTTTTTAACGATAAGCCATAATTAGAAAATAATTTTTATAGTTTTTCTTAAATATGTTATACCGTATTTCTTCTAATAAAACACCGAGGATTCTATTTTTCATACCCTACTGTAGAAGTGGTTCTAGTGATTTTTTTGGAAGTAGTCCAAAAAGAGGGAAGTGGGGGAGTTAGAGGAAATACAGTAATATTTATCGAAATATAAGCTAAAATGATTGGAAATTTTTAAAAATTCAAATAGGTGTTTGGAAATACCTGTAAATTAAATTAAAAATAAATGTTAAAAATAAAATTTACTTATCTTTTAAACAGATTCTCCATGCCGCAATCTCATCCCAAGATTTAGTCACTGTTCAAGTGATTTTGCACAAGTTCCCTTTCCTTATGGATGCTGCCAATGTTGACAAGAGTTTGCCTATCCATTGGGCTTGCCGGTAATTTTTTTTAAACCTAATTCCCTGCTCTAAAATATGGAAAAATTGGTAATTATTTTACGCCTATCGGCACTGTAAGACGCGATTTTTCGCAATTTTACAAAAAATCTAGTTGTGCCTATTGGCATCTTTGAGCCTAGTTCGAAAATTTCTATTTTTGATTAGCTGGAGGGTCCTGGTCTGTTTATGATTATTTCAAATAAAAAATTCATATTTTAAAGCTGCGGTAATGCGGACATTGTCCGCGCTATTCTGTTGGGATGTTCTGGCCAATATCCAATTGAAGAATTGAAATTCTTTGAATTCCCACAAAGTCGGCGAAGTCCCTCGGTGGGGAATGGGAGCAGCAGCAGGGAAGGCTACATGTTTCCATGCGATCTGAATGCGGCTGACCAAGAGCATCGAACCCCGTAACAATCACTAAACATTGACATTATATATTCTGATTTTCTCCAATAAAACTTCACAGTTTCTATTTTTAATCAACAGAAGGGGGTTCTAGTGTGAATATTCCATTCTGAGATTATGATATCAAAAAATTCAGAATTTGTGTTTTTATTTAATCGAATTGGTCGGTCCCTTTTTCTTAGAAAAACATTATTGATCTTGTAATTGATATCCGAGTTTGCCTACTTGTATTAGACTTGTTCTTGTTTTTCTGGTTAGATTTTTTATTTTTTGGGCTGGTTATAACTGGTCTAAACATCAGCCTACTGTAGTAGCCAATAACCATTTTTTACCTCTACTCCAATCATTTTTAAGATTTTATTTGGCCGTTATGGAAGGTCATCAGGAAGTGGTTCAAGTGCTTGCCAATGTAACTTTTTATCTTTTGGATTTAATTCAAAATCCCAGTGGGGGCTGGGTTACCCCACGTTCTTTCTTTTATAATTTTTAACCAAAAAATATTTTTAAAGCAAATTTAGAAGCGGTGAAAATGATGATTAGTACAAGTTCATCTACAAAGGATTTTAAAAATTTAAATCGATTTCAAACACAACTCCCAAACCAATTAAACGCGGTTTGTGAAAAAATCAGGGGCCAATAAACCTTGAAATTTTAAAAATTCACGGATTTTACCCCAAAAAATTTCAGTTTAAACTGCCAGTTACAAATGGAATGAACAGCAACAAGGGCCATTTTGTAGTTGAGGAAAGTGCAGAAATGGCGAGTCCATTTGTGTTTGACACTTACGTAAACGGAAGGACTCCTTTGATGGTATTTTTATATTTTTTTAAAATAATTTTAAACACTTTACCAGGTTGCGTGTGCCAACGGAAATAATGAAATTGCCAGGTAAATCAGTGGGAAGAATTTTGATTTTTTCAAGAAATTAAAAAATACACTACCTAAAAATAAATTTTTTTTAGAAAATGCCACCCCTCTCCCATATAAACCGATTTTTCTGGCCAAAAAATATCCAAAAATCCTAAGTTTCTCTCGTTCAACTCTGTTTTCTGATTACGGACATAGCCTAAAGGTCCCAAATGGGCCCTATGACCAATGAGCACGATACATGTAAGCCTAAAAGCCTAAGCTGGTTGTTCTATATATTCTTATTAGCCCGATTTTAATTTACAGTTATTTCTTGTGTTAATCGAAATTCATGGGATTAGTTTGCCATAGACTAGGCTGTAAAATCCGAGATTAGGTACTTAGAAATATGAAAAATCAAAATATGTATCTAATTTTTCCAAAAGGATTTTGTTGGAAAAGTGCCATGTGGACGTGAATTTGCCAAGTGCACTGGCGGAAAATCACATTCAAAATCGGCAAAACTTCGAGTCCAATCCAGAAAATCGGCGGGAAGAAATCCAAAAACTGGAGGTTGCATGTCCGGACGGATGCGGTGCACTGATTGAGGCTGCCAAAAGCGGACATTCGGAAGTGATCCGAACACTCTTCCGGTTCGACGCCTTTGATTATGGCAACCGGGCTCTGCGCCAGGTATACTGTAGCTAATTTTGAAAATTTTAACCAGCAGTTTGAAATTTGAGCTTGGGAGAGGAAAATTAGTCCAAACCCTATGCTGAATCATGACACAATTACATAATCTTGATACGATTAAAAGTTGAAGATTTTTGGAATTTCACTCTTTTTACCATGGCATTGTTTTGTTTTGAAATTTGAGTCTAAAAGTCTAACTGAATTTGGACCGAGATTTCGATTTTTTAGTTTAAAAAGAAAGAGGTAATCTAAAAAGGACTTTTATATTATAATAAAATGAACATTAATTGACCAGGTTATGGTGGCAGCAAGCGGGAACAGAGGACAGCAGCGGGAACTGATCGGACTGTTCCTTCAACAATTGGCATGTACTGACAGAGAATTTCGCTTAAACAGACCAAAACAACGAGGCGAAGAAGTATGTGGTGAATTACTGAAAAATATACAGAAAAACTTCCGATTTTTTAAAATAATCCAAATTTTGGATTAAAATTTAATTAATAGAATGTTCTCGAACGGGGGTTTCGGGTTTCTATTTTTACGAAGAACCGCTTACAGAACATTTTAATTTTTTAACTTATAAAATTTTAATTTTTTAATTTTTTTTTGAAAAATTGACTGATCACGTCTAAATTGCTCTTTTAAACGTCTTGAACCCCTTGCACCTTAGGGCATTGAAATATAACCCTTATGTTTCTATTAGAGGAAATACAGTAATCTTCTAATCTATAAAATCCAAACAATTCAAAATTAAGGAAATTTCTGTACGGACCAAGTCGACGACACCAATTGAGCTGATATCGGTGGTCGCCGAGAATTTGCTTGGCACTTCCTCCGTCGTGCCAACCGAATGTTTGCCCTCCAACGGGTGCCAATTGAATTGGAAGGGTGGGGGACTGCGCGAATTGCAGCCGGAATGGCTGATCAATGCCGCCCAACGGTTGAACCCACAAATGCCGCGACAATTTGTGTGAGTAAAAAAAAATAAAAGAGAAAAACGGGTAAAAATAAAATAAAAACCATTTATAGTAAACTTGATCAGAGCTGGGCAAATTTATGTTTCGAATGCAAAATGTTTTTGCAAAATTTAAAGTGTTCATATTTCACATTTCAAGTTTCGAGAAAATTCTTAAAATTTCGCGAAATTATCTGTAAAAATCGGATTTTATAAACTAAAGAAAGTTGAAAAAATGTCATGGATTTTGGTTAAAAATTTGAAAATTTAAAAATGCCAATTTGACCAAAATTACTTTAATTCCCTTTTTGTAGTTGGGTAAATGGAAACTTTATTAACGAAATTTTATTTTCTAAAAAAATATCAAATTGCTTGATAATTACCAAGTTTGGTGGCTTAACAAGATTAAAAGTTTTATTGCATTTATTACTATTATCCCGAATTTCCGGCCCAAAACAACTTTTGGACTTATTCAACCCAATTAGATTTAAATTTTGTAATTTATTTAAAAAAAAATAAAGCAAATCGTTGGCTTTGCTTGCCATCACACGGATTGACCTGTCGGAGAACCAGTTGTGTGCTGTCCCGCACTTTCTGTTCACCCAACTGAACTCACTGCGCGTGTTGGACTTGTCCAACAACGACATCCATCGCATGGATCTGCCAGCAACAACGGCGGTAGTTGGAGGAACGGGTTGTTCAGAATGGCAAGCAGCTGGTCTGGAGACACTTTGTCTGGACAACAACCAACTGGAGGAACTGCCCAGTCAAGTCAGTGTTTGTTGTTGTACTTACCCAAATTCATGAAAATTGCATTATAATTTACATTTACAGATCACTAATCACTAATTAACATCTCATTTTGTAGAATTCTTGTCCATCAGAAAAAAATACAAAAAATTCCATCAAATATTGGAAATGGTTTCAATGCTCATATCCATGAATTTTTGTATTCACAAAAGGTCAAAATAGTAATAATTGAAAAATAAACAAAATCGATTCATTTTTAGAGATTGTGCATGGTCTGAATCTGATTCATAAAATAATAGTATAGTGGACCAGGGCCAAGGTTCCAAATTAAAAAATTTGATTTGACTTTTCATATATTTCTAGACCTATAGACTACCGATCCCGGACCGATCCGGAGAGCTTTCCAATTTTCAAAATAATTGGAAAAAATATATAATTTTTCTGCGGTCGTATTTTCTCTAATTTATAGCCATTTTTTTTAAACCTTTGATTAGAGGGAGGTTAAAATGGATATGGGCACTATAATCCATGTTTAGCTCTTCTCTCCCGTCCATTTTCCACAACTCCGTTCGTTGGGTGTGCAGAACAACCGACTCCGTCGACTGCCTTCCGCCGTTTGGAGTGCCCCTCGGCTCCGGGAACTCCATTTGGCCAACAATCAATTGAGCGAATTGCACACCCTTTTGGATTTGAGGAGGGCATCGGCACATAATCGGATGATAGTGCCGATGGGTGGCGGAGGAGGAGCAGGACGGGGACATGGCACCGGTGGTGCAGCAGCTGCCCGAATTTCTCGACAACGCGCGCGAGAGGCCGAAGGAAGGTTCTGACTGAGAGTTAAACTCATCAGTTGCCAAAAAAAATCAAATATAGTACAGAGATTCTAAGGGTCTGGTCTTGGAAGCAGTTCAGTATCCTGGGGTTGGAAATCCTGGCTGAACCACCTGTGACAAAAAAAACTTAAAAATCGACCAAAAATTGACGCTCAAAAAATTTTATATATAAATTTTGTAAAAAGCAACCCCCTTCCCTAAAATCCAATCCGGGATGCAGGCCTGCTTAGAAGGGAGTTGGAACTTCAACATTTTGGTTGAAAATTTTTTTTACAAAATAATTTCCTAAAGGACGACAAATACAAATTTTCATTTCTTGACTGATAAAAAATATTTTGTTTTAATTTAAAAAATTGCAGAATTGAAGCCGAAGAGAGGCAAAGTCGTCCGAGCACAAAGCGCGAATCGCCACACCAACAGAAATCATTGAGCAGAAAGGGGTCGAGAGAAACGGCGGAGGGTGGGGGAAGAACGGGCACAGCACAATCAGCAGATGAGGAGGAGGAAAAGCAGAGATACCTGAGCGGAGCAGTGCTGGAAGTGGACATTGTCAGGTGATGCTCAAAACGAAATATCGAATTTTTCGATAAAAAAAACTCGAATTTTTGGAAAAATGGCATTGCGTAGTACCGTGCCTTTTTGTCTAGAATGATTTTTAAATTCAATCTGACCCATTACTCGCGTTATACCTTGTGAGTAACACCGTGAATATATTTCTGAGACTCAATTTTCTTAAAAGGTAAAATATAAAATTCGAACAATATTTTTGAAAAATCGGCTTTATGTTTCATCGGTTAATTTTTATTTTTTTCATATATTTTCATTTTCTTGGTTTAATACAATATTTGTTGAATTTTAGAGTGAATATCTGGCAAGACAAGATCCAGTTGTCCAACATTGATGATAATTCGACTGATGAAATCATCGGCGCCGGAGAAAGTGGTGGCACTCCGGAAAAGATAAGTGGCAATAACCGATGTTGCACTGTACTCCAATTACTGAATTTGTCCGGCAACAAAGTATGTTATGATTTATGATAAATAATATGCAAAAATATAATTTAAAAATTAAGGATTAAATTATTTTTAAAATACCTTATTTCTTCTAATAGTACACCAGGGTACTATTTATTTTAACCCCGGGGAGGGTCGCAAAATTGTAGATTTGCATATAGGTAAAATAACTGTTTATTTGGCGTCCAATAGGTTTGAAATGCCATTTTTTCGATGACTATTTGAAACGAAAACTTGTGAGGGATAAAAGTAGTGAAAAATCGAATCTTGTCATGATCACAAGAATATAAAAAAAAACAAAAAAATTAAAAAGTCACAAAAAAATAAAAAGTCACAAAAAAATCTTTAAAGATTTTCGTTTCGAAAAGTAATCGTGAAAATGATCATTCAAATTTTTATTCGATTTCGTTGGACGCCAAAAAAATCGCTATTTTAACCAAAATTAGGTAAAATCTATTTTCAATTTTTTAAATAAATTTTCAAAAATCCTGCCAAAAGATCGGTTTTATTTGATTTTTGATAATTGAGTTCACCCGGATGCCCACCTGTCTGGCATGCTGTTGTCCCCGGCTGACCAAACTGGACATGTCCAACAATTTGTTGACCAGCTTGGGACCTGTGGAATGTCTGCCTTCCGCCCTCCGCCATTTGGATGCCTCGCGCAATCAGCTTGTCCGCTTGTTTGGAGGCGAGACAGCCGCACAGCTAAGGTATCAATTTCAAAGTCTTAAACTGTTGAGTTCAAATAATCAAAGCGAAAAACACTATAGAATACAGTATGATTTAATCATAAAAAATTTGAATTTTTAAACCAATAAAAAAACATCTATGAAGTCTTAGAAAATTCAAATCTTAAGGCAAAAACTGCGAAATTGCGAGGCACCCCAAGCGCTGATGATCGGAGCGCAACATGGCGCCAATCCGGGAACTGCAATGGCCAGACACTCGAGTAGTTTTATTCAGAAATTGGGCAATTTTTATGATTTTTAATGGATTTTAAGTAGGACTAAAAGAAATCGAATTTTTTGAACATATCACACCGGATATTGATCTGGTATATCCGTTCCAAAGAAAATTTTCAACATCAAATAATTTTGAAGGAAGTCGCTCTAAATCGGTTGCCCGAAGCCAGCGCTCGTTGAGTGTTGCGCGAAACAATGCAACCGGCGGAGGACGAGATGAAGCTGATCATCACCAAAATGATGATGCGTCGTTCATTTGCGTGCACAAATCCCATTGTCGTCTGGAAGCGCTGCGTTCGTTGAATTTGGCCCAAAATGCCCTGCCTACCATTGAGGTTAGGGATTGTCGGAATTTCCAAAAAAAATCGGTTTTGGAAAGAGGACCATTATACTTTTTTAAAATTGTTTATTCCATTCTCGAAAAATAAGGCCAAAAATAAACTTTGAACAAAGTTTTTTTGAAAATCGTTAATTTTTGACCAAATTGCCATTTTAGAAATTTTTTGTACGAATTTTTTACAGAAATTTTTTAAAAAACGTGGTCTTGACCTTGACCATCTGAATAACAACCCACCTTAATTTAGGTGTTTCTGCCAATGGCGGGCGGCGAGTCGACGGCGGAATTGGTCAACTTACTGATCGCCAGCACTTCAATACGGGACAAAGATGACGGAAATGGCCGCGAGAGTGATAATGTTGAGCAGAAACAGTTTAATTGGCAAGAGAGTGGAGAACAGGTACAAAATGATACAGTAACAATGGCTATGGTAGAGGGTGTAAAATAGAATTGATAAATCAATAATACCGTATTGAGGGATGGAGAATAGGTACGGTAACACTGCCGTATTGGTGGTGGTTTCCGCCATTAATTCGATTCATCATTGACATTACTCTGTCTTTAAATGTGCCGTTAAATTAGTGGATATATGATAGGTGTCTATTTCTACTGTACTGGTTCTCTACATAGAATTATAAATTTCCGATTATAAAAATATTTTTAAATGTAAAAATTATTTAAAAATTCTTTTATAATTTCTTGAATTTTTCTATTTTACATGAAAAAATGTTAAAATTCTAATAACATTTTCGATACCTATTTTAGTTGTTATTGATGACCCAAATTTTGTCCCAATTTTCTATTATTTTTTCAGCTCAAACCCTATGTGCTGTTCCCGGCACTGACCACCCTGGACTTGTCTCAGAATCGATTGCGCCAAATTCCGCCAACAATTTCACTGCTCACTTCGCTGGCAGTCCTCAATTTGTCGAACAATGCCGAATTAGAACAGTTGAGCCCGGAACTGGGCTTGCTGGACAGACTTTGGAACATTGGCCTCGGGGGATGCCAACTTCGGGAGGAGGAGCAGAACCTAAGGGCAATGGTCCAGGCGGGCAACTACAAGACGGGCGAAGTGCTGGCACAGCTACGGCAACGATTGGAAAAGTGTGTGTAGATGCAGAGAAAGAGAGGCTAGACAAAGAAGTCACTCGAGAACACCCTGAGGCAGCCCCCTCCCTCCCAGCAA
>JAQIYK010000686.1:0-12634 GCA_034700465.1 Rotylenchus robustus | reverse complement strand
GTGGTGACTCTGCTCAACCAACCAACCCCCCCTGCCCTGCCCTTGCCCTATCCTCGTCCTTCCTCCCCCCCTTACCCCTCCCTCCTCACCTTGCCCTCTCCTTCCTCCCTTTCCCTTCATCTCACCCATTTTTCTCACCATTCTTTACTTTTTCCAATGATGACGATCTTCCTCATCTTTCTTCTCCTTCATCCTGCCTCCCTCCTGCTCGTCCAGCCGCTTCTGGCCCAATCCTCCAAGTCTTCCGCCAATTCGGCCATTACACACCAGCCAGCTCCAACACCACTTTGGTGGGGGTCCGTTGCTGATCACTTTTCCGGTCGGTCCACCAAAGGCAAATTACTTATTAGTTGTTCCAGTTGCAAATATTTTGTCATTTTTCGCATTTATTTATTTATTAACCCAAAACCTCTTAAACCTCCTTCATCAACAGGATGCAATTCGCTCAGTCAGTTGCTGTGCCCTGCTGCTGTCCCGCCGCCTTTCTCCGCGTGTCCGTCCTCACAAAAGGGTTACCCGTACCCGGGATGGATCATCACTGCTCCTACAACTTCCTCATCTTCTATTTTGGTCACTGTAATGAATGTGAGAGGCCAACAGCAACAATGTATGTTGTACAAATTTGACAAATAAATACAAAAAACAATTCCCATTCCCCACCCACGTAAAAGGCACCGACCGAAGTTCGAAATGTGCCGACTTTGCCAATCTGTGCCAGGACCCAATGTACCGTTTGTTTTTGCACTCTCATTGTGCCAAAACATGTGGTTATTGTGGTGGAACAACAACAACACCGAACTCAACATCAACAACAACGCCAACTTCAACCAGTCCGATTACAACAAGGGGGACATCAACAACAGTGTTGTACCAGTGGTGGAGAAGGAGGAACGGAGGCGGGGAAAGGGCACCGACAAAGAGGCGAGGGATTGGGGAAGGCGGAGGCAGTGGGGGAGGAGGGACGGGGAGCAGGAACAGGAACACATGGTGGTGGGGACGAAGGAACGAAACGAGGACAACAGCGACGACGGAGGGACCGGTGGAGGAGGAGAAAGTGGAGGGAAGAGGAAGAACAGACGGAGGGACAACGCCGGCGGATGGGACAACGACATCAGCAAGGAGTACAACGAGGACAGGAACAACGGCAACAACAAAAAGCGAAAAAACAGAGACGACGGAAGGCCAAGAAGCAACGACAATGCCGGTGGAGGAGGAGAAGGAGGAAGAGTGTGAGTTTGGAGGAGGGGGAGGGGAGGGGAAGAGAGAAGGAGGAAGAGTGTGAGTTTGGGGGAGGGGAGGGGAAGAGAGAAGGAGGAAGAGTGTGAGTTTGGGGGAGGGGGAGGGGAGGGGAAGAGAGGGGGAATGGGGGGAGAGAGTGTTTGTTTGTTTGGTTGAGGTGAGGACGTGGGCGAAAGCTGCGCGACGATGGGCCAAATGTGTGAGGACATTGGCCAGAGGGACATCATGGGCGCATTCTGCAGAAAGACGTGCAATCTGTGCTGATGGAGAAAAAGAAGAGAGGCGAAGAAGTTCGTAGGAGAGATTCTGAGGAGGGAGGACGGCTGTTGGTTGCCCAACTTTGTCCATTGTCCGTCGGATAAATTAGTAAAAGTCTGTGCCCGTGACCAACCCTCTCCCCCCCCAATCTTGTCCATTGTCTTCAAATCGCTCTGGATCTTTGTCCCCCTCCCCCATTGTATTTTTGTTTTCTCAGCTTCTCCCGGAGGTGCCAATCCTCTTTGTCCACCCACTTTTGACTACAATCGGTCCTTTCTTTCCCTTCCCCCAATAGACCATTTAAAGGTTCCTCCGTCCCCCGTCCGTCCCTTCCCCGCCCCAAACCCCTTTTTTTTGTTCTTTCTCTGAGATGGCCGATTCTCTCCACTTCCCTTCCATCCCTCCCCTCCTCCATCTTCTCCTTTTCCCCCTTTTCCTTTTTTCGCCGCTTTCCGATGCTTTGGAGTTTTGTGGACGTGAGTACTTTGTACAGATTACCGTTCTTCCTTTAGTAGAACCCTTCTCTCCATTTAACCCCCTCGGTTATTGAAATAGAAAAACAGCGGAGGGTCTAATTAGAGAAATTACGGTAATTGTCTAACTGCGCCTCAGGGCATTAGAGGGTCCTTTCCTTTTATCCGTCCTTTAAGCACCCTTTGAGTTGAATGGCAATGCCAGCAGTTGTCCGCCCACGTCTACCGGTTTGAAGACTATTGAAGGGCTAGTGGTGTGCTGTGGGTACCCAAGCCCAATCGACGGACACACTCCCGAGGGAAGACCCCTTCAGGGCAAGAAGATCGGGGGCAAGTACTGTGGACGTAAGGGACTTTATAGATCCTCTGAAAAATGACGATGATCCCCACACAAGCTTATCTGACGGTGGACAACATCCCGCGCTGTCCGGACACACATCCGTACGACGCGTCCCGAATCGACCGGGATCGGTGTTGTGGGAATACGCCGATCACCGAAAAGCAGAAGGACCAAAGCCAACGGAACGCGTCAAAGTGCTTGGACCTGGCGGCACCGGGACGCCCGTCGGATTGTCCGGCAAACAAATACCGCTGTGAAGACCCGTTATGGAGGGACCTGATGACGGAACAGTGTCCGCGGACGTGCGGAAGGTGCGGGGAGCGGAACAACGCGACACAATGGGACCAAGGCGGAGGGGGTGAGAAGAGATTAAAATTGGGACAAAATGAAAAGAACGACCCGAAATATGGTCTAAAGGGACCACCAAGGCGGAGGGGGTGAGAAGAGATTAGAATTGGGACAAAATGAAAAGAATGACCCGAAATATGGTCTAAAGTCATTTCCGAAACATTGGAACAGTGTGCCGAGACGGAGTGGGACCGAATGGAGTGTCGGAATGTCCGCAGAACAGTGCCCGGTGCACGGACCCATTGTGGAGGGCATTCATGGCCAAAGAATGTCCGAAGACATGCGGGACATGCGGGGGACGGGGAGGAGGGACGACGCGGAGACGGAGCAGCACGACGAGGAGGACAACAACAGCGAGAAGTAGCAGCACACCCAGCAGCACAACAATGATCCCGACAATCCGACCATTTAATTGATCCAATGGCTGATCAGTGATTTTATTTGTGACCATTTCATTTGACCATTTTTAGCTATTAAAGTGAGTAAAGTGAATGGTTGGGGGAGAAATTGCGTGGATTGGGGAGGCTACCATATTTACTCTGATAGAACCTCTCGCTAATTGAACCACCCTCCAATAGAAACCCCCTTCTAGAGGGTATTATAAATATTACCCCGGCGGGTGTCTATTAGAGGAAATATGGTAATTAATCAGATAAATATTTAGCGAGCAATTTGGCTGGTGAAGGAGGAGTCAAGGGGATTGTTTGGCAGAGTTAAAGCTTTGTTTTGTTATGTGAAATATTTGAGAATTTGGATTGGATTTGGAGGTGGTGAAGAGAGAGAAAGGAGAGGAAGGATTACGGTAGTTGAGATTGGCGAGAGGGGTACGGTGGGTACAGTTCTGCTGGTTGGCCATATCACCCGCTGGCCATGACACTTTGCACGGTGGCGGAGAAGGCGCCGTCCGTCCGCGTTGTTCGGTTGTCCGTCCCGCTGCCGTTCGACTTGGTCCTGCTCCTGCTCGGCGTTCTGGTCCGCCTCATCGAACTGCGCAGTCTGCCCAAGTGCTCGGAAAACAGTTCGCCCGACTGGAGCATGTTCACCAACGATTCAAAATCCCGGTCCGCCGCCGACCCGCCACGCTGGCGAAGTGCGCCGCCTTCTGAAAATGAAAGGACAAAAGAATCACACCCAATTATCTGGACTACCATATTTCTAAAAGAAAACCCCTACTTTCAAATTGCATATTGAAAAAAGGTTTTATAAATTAAGGAGTACGGTATTCCCTCAATCCCCTTAATCTACTGATCTACTCCCCCAACTTCCTTTTCCCTCTTTTCCTCACTTTTCCTCCGTCCCTGGCACAATGTTCTGGCCAGTGTCTGTCTTTTCGTCCGTTCCATCTCCTCCCTTTCCGCCCAAATTGCTCCGTAACAGTCGGCGAAAGTGTTTAAGCAGCGGGCGAAGGCACCAAAGAAAGCGTCCGGAGACGGATCAGCGCCTGCGCCCTTTTTCGGGTCGGAGGCGGCGAAGAAGCGGGCGCATTGGGAGAACTGAACTGGGCACAATCAGCAGGATACCTACCTTCTTCACTGCCCTTGTCCCATTCCGTCCCTTTTCCCGGTCCGTCCCTTTTCCGTCCCGCCCACCTTCTCCGCCATCTCCCGGTGCTCCGTCCTCAGCTTGTCCATCTCCCGCCTCGCCTCCTCCATGAATGCCCTGACCACCGGCACGAATCTGTCCGTCGTCCTCCTCCGGCTTCCTCTTCCTCCTCCTCCTTCTTTCCCTTCACCTCCTCCCTCCTTTTCCTCCGATTGGCCCCCTTTTCTGTTGTCCACAACTGCTCCACCCTTTTCTTGGGCACTCAGCTCCAAGGCCAACTCCCGGATCGAACTGTCCAATAGAAATCATCAAATAAAAACAAAATAAAAAAGGAAGAAAAAGGAAGAAGATAAAAACTGAAGATGTTGATGTTGTATATTATTCATTGATTAATAAATTTATATATTAATAAAACTTAATTATTTAATGCACCTGTCCAACAGGCGAAGTTCCGTCTCCAAATCGGCTCGGCTAAAAGGCAAAAAAAATAAAAATGTTTTTTTGGGCCATCCAAAACTGATTAAATCCAAACCGTAAATTTAAAGTGTCTCAACTCACTTCACGCGTGCCGCTTCGCAGACAACGCCCAGCTCGCGCTTCAGTCGCAGCAGTTCCGGGAACTTGTGTTCCGCCAGTTCGGCGAGAAAGTGCATCAGATTGCGGTCGGGACGGAGCGAGGAGCGCACCGAAGGGATCTCGTCCAGGGAAAACACAGTGAATCCTAAAGGAGTTGAGGAGTTATAGTCCGTCCGATCATTCGATTCGCTACCCACCGAAGGCATTGCCGGCCCTCTTCCCGTGGTTGAGCACGTTGCCCACGGCCAGCACCAACGCCAGAAACTGGCGGAGTCGTTTGCTGCCGCTGAGATGGGCGGAAGCACGGGTGACCACTTGAGGGGAGAGGGGGAGAGGATCATCGTGGATCATCAAGGAGAGGGTGGATCATCATCGTGGATCATCAAGGAACATGTCCAACCAGTTTACCACCGTACCGTTCAGTGCCGGCTTCAGCTCTTCAATGCGTTCCTGGAAGGAGCGAATGGTGTGCAGGCACTTCAGTCCTAAAAATAGTAAAAATAAATGCATTTCTCGAGACATTCATTTTTTAACATGTCTATTCATATTCCTTACGCTGTTCGTAGCGCGGAATTTGTCCCATTTCCCAGAGAAAGCGATCGGCCAACGCAAGTGCTGAAGGCGGCTTCCGGCGTTGGGCGAGTGCCTCTCGGATGAGCTGCAGCTCGTCCCGGGACGGCACGAACTTGAGCATCTGAAAAAGGATTGAAGCTGATGTAATGCGCGAATCCTGTTGTAATCTTGTAATGATCCGACCTGCTCGCACATATCCCTGGGCAGTTTGCCCCGCTCGTCCATGCTCAGCACCGTGTGGCGGATCTCGCGATGGGACAGCTTCAGTCGGGACAACATGATGGTGCCTTCGGGTTTCAAGGTGGTCAGCCCATGTTGATGATCCAACTCACAGTTCTGTGCCCTCCTGGTCTCTACCACGCTGATCTGCTGCTCCAAGTGACGCAACAGTGCCCCGCGCCCTCGGCCCATTGTTCCCGCCGATGATGTTGTTGTCCCGTCATTTCCTGTTCCGCCTTCCTCCCCCGTCCCTCGTCCCGCCACAAAATGTTCGCACAGTTCCCCCGTGTCAATCTACTCCAAATTGGATTATTTACTTTCCTTCCCCGATATTCTTCACCTGCTTGTACAGCTTCTCCTCCCCGATTTGTTCCCACACGGTCCCCTTGATTTTGTCCGGCCCAATGGGTGTCCAATTCAATGTGCGCAGTACACAGTTCGGCTTTGGCACTTTTTTCTTCGGCATTGAGGCGGCGACAGAAGTTGAAGGAGTAACAGAGCCGACGGAACGGAGTTGGAGGGCACTGGGCGGAGGAGGCGGAGGAGCAAGGCCAGTGGGCGGGCGGATGGGGGGCAAAGTTTGGGAGAAGGGTGTTGGGGAGTGGCACGGGTCGGAGGGGGACGAGGAGGCGGAGTGCTCGGACACCCTGCAAGCACGAGGAGAATCAAAGTTCAGGTTCGTGGATCAAAGATCATTATAACCATAACCCCACATTACCTGGAAAAGGAGGCTAGCGACATTCCGTCCTGCAAATCGCTCAGCCGGTTCTCCAGCTCTACCAGCCGTCTCCGCTCCGTCTCCAGCTCACGCTGCGCCTCCCGCAGCTTGCGCTCCAACTGATCACAGTCCTGCTGCGTCTTCAGCCTGAACCACAACCGTAGATCAATCCCCCGCTAATATGTTGTGTTTCCCTCCTCCTTTGCTTGCTCACCTCGCTAACAGATCATCCATGTCCACGCGGATGGGCTGTTGCCCAAACTGGGGGTCCGCGCCCAACGGTGCCAACCCGCCCATGGCACTTTGCAGAGTCAACTGCTGCAGGATCAGGTCGAACAGACGCCACAGCGGAAGGTGCCGATCGTCGGCGGGGACCATCAACAGGTGCTGGAGCAGTGAGATCAGGTGGGGCAGTGCAAGGGTGTTGTCTAGTCGCTGGGTGAGCACATCCGCCATGCCGGAGGGACTCTCGAAGTCGATGGGCGAGGCGGAGCCCGAGTCGGACAAGCTGTGGGGTGGGGTGGTTTGAAGGCTTGATCCCTGGGGAATTAGTACAAAGGGTAGGATATTTGCTTTGCAACGCGCTGAACTGCTCCCACCACTGCTCAATTTACCACCACCACCCTACCCACTTCATCATCTTCATCTGTTCAAGTTGATCCCCATAAACCAACCAACCAGCTCGCCAAAACCCCATCGATCTCCCCCTCCCCAAACCTCTGCATCTCCTGCTCGTCCTCCTGGCGCATCATCTCGAACAGGTCCAAATGGTCGCCCAATGCGCCTTCAGGCGAATTGGAGCGCAGTCTTTCCAACACCTGCAGGATGCCCAGCATCAGGAACTCGTGCCGAAGATGGAGACGGAACTCCAGCGAGTGCTTAGTAGGGAGGGAAGGAGGAGGGAACAGTTTGGATGAAAGGATGTGGTAAAGTTTGGATTGGGGGAGGAGGCGAGTGGGGGTTTTGTTTTTTGCCTAAAGTAAGCCTTGTTAAGCAGACAGACCCATCTGGGACAGATTAGACGGATGGACTATCTACTCCATGTTCCCCTCCCACCCCTCCTCCTCCCAATTCCAATCTTCCCAAAACAACATCTGTCCCAAGTCCCTCTAATTGGTCACTGTGTGCGTACTTACTGCATTATTCTTCCATTCGAAAAGTGAAATGTACTAAAGAAAAATAGAAGAACTAGTTGGGTGTGTGTTTTTGAGGGGAAATCCCTCTGAAATGAATAAACTAACAAATTGTTCGTTTTTAGTCATGATTTTGGGTGGCGGATATGGTGGGATGAACGGGGGGGCGAACGGGGATTTGCTGTTCCGGCTGACCGATCTGCTCGTCCCCCAAAATCCCTTTTTTGGGTGATTTCATCGCCACCATCGAATTTAGCGCGAAAGGCATCTCTCGTACTATTATTGGTCCCAAAGTGAGGGGAAAGGTCTTTGAACTTATTGACCATTTGAATTAGATACAATTTGGTGGTGAAAAAAGGTTTAATTTGGGAAAGACAAATCCCAAGGGAGGGGTGGCAAGTTTGAAACAGAATAATAATAATAAATGCCCTGAATGGGAGGGAAGGGCGAAGGGGGGGGGGGAAGAACATGGCGGACAGCAAAAGCCGATGAAAGGATATTCTTGGGCAGGGAGTGACCGAGCAGCACATTGACTGTCGGAGGTGGTAAATGATGGAGGGGAGGGCTGAGAATGGATGTTTTTGTGGAAAGAAGAGGAGGAGGAGGAGGAAGAGATAGAGCGGGAGATAAGGCGGAGATCATCCATCCATCGTCGGGATTGGGATGTTGGGGTTGGCGAAGATGGACGGGGACGAGGCAAATTGAGGAGAGAGGAGGCGAGGAGAGGGAGGGAGGACGAATAGAGGAAAGAAGGGGGGAGGGGGAAGGGGAGGGGGAGAGGATGAATAGAGGAAAGAGGGGGGGGGGGGGGGGGAACTGATGCAAATCTTATTTTTGCTTAAAAAATAATTGAGTCGAATCGAAAGATACCAAAAGGGAAGGAATTCGATTGAATTGCCACTAGCATGTTAACCCTAACCAACCCCATCTTCACTTGAATGAATTTGCTCCTCGTTCGATTGATCTTCGACAGCGGGAAAAAGTTTGGATTCTTTTCGAAGGAAGGGGATAACGAGGGATTTGGGGATTGGGGTGGACCAAAGGAAATGACGAAGACCAAAGCAAATAAATCTTCGTGCGGGAAGGCAATTGCGCGGAAGGAAGGGCAAGGGGAGAAGGAAGGGAAGGAACGGGCGGAATGCCGCGCAAGTGCCCTTTGCCTTTCTGCTCCATCGCCTCGGGGCAAATGCCGCCAAAGGGCGACGAAATGGATAGTGAAGGGAAAGGAGAAGGGAAGGGGAGGGGAGAAGGAGAGGAAGAAGGACAGTTGGTGGAACAAGTATTTGGCAGAGAAAAGGGAAAGGTCGCGGAAGAGGAGAAGAGTTTGGGAGAGGAGAGGTGGGAGAGGGGAGAGTTGGGGAGGAGAGGTGGGAGAGGGGAGAGTTGGGGAGGAGAGGGGAGAGTTGAGGAGGAGAGGGGAGAGTTGGGGAGGAGGTGGGAGAGGGAAGTGCATGTTCGGGATGTTCAAAAGATTGGTCTATGTCGGAGGAGGGAGATGAAATTTTGAATTGGATGGGAGTGGGGGTGGGGGGTGTGGGGGGAAGGGAGGAGGATCAGCCAATGAATGAATGTGGGACACCACCCCAAATGACGACGACACCATTCTGCTGCCCTCCTCCCTCCTTCCCTCTCTCCCTCCTTCCTTCCGTCAGTTCCTTCCCTCCCAAATTGGCCGTTTGTCTGTCCGTTGTCCGTTCCCCTTCCCTGACCACTTTGGCGGAGGTGGGTATTATGCCCGGCGATGGTCCAGGGAGAGAGGGATCGGATTAATCCCTACCTGTGCGACGGAATGAAGGGTAGAGGAAGGGGGTGAGGGGTGGTTGCGAGGGGTTATTCATCAAAAGAATATGGCGTTTTTATTGCCAAAAACGGGCGACGGAAGGGGAGGGAGGAAAATGGTCGGTCGGGTAAAGGAGTGGGGGGGGAGGGGGGAAGGGGAAGTTGGTGTTGCGTGTTATTAGTGGACAGTGGTGGACTGGTAGAACTCATTGGTGCGGTAGTGGATCCAATGAATCTGATATGGTTTTCCATGGGTATAAACTCTAAAATTGGAAATTTCACATAATTGGAATGAGATTGAAATGAACCAACTGGTCCAAATGAAGTTCGGAGGGCAAAGAATAAGTTCCTCTCTGGGCCAATAGTCCGCCAATTTTCTCCTTTGTCCCCAATAAAAATAAATAAGTAAATATTCACTTCGGCCGGTCCGCTCTTCAACAGTGCGTTCACCAACGACATGACGGCCACCCGGACTCGGTTCGTCTCCCGGGCACTGCTCCCATGCTCACGATGCAAATCTGACATCAAATACTTTATTTGTCTCTGTTCCATCTTCTTCCATTCTTCCACACTATTCTCCCTTCCTTCCTCCTTTCCCTCTGTATTCTTTCCTCTCCCTTTTCCACACTATTTCCCCGTCCTCTTTCACTGACCGTCCACAATCCTCTGGAAGCGTGTTCTCTCCCCGAGCAGTGTCTTTGCCTCGCTCAGTGCGCGCAGTACGGAACGGTGGCCGAAGTCGGCGGCAACACACAGACCGGAAAGGATCTCCAGGGAAAGCACCTAAAGGGCAAAAAGAGATCAACGGGGGGGGGAGATAACCAACTGGAGGAGAGGGGGTTAAAGGGTGAAGTGGCTCAGAATCAGATGGTTCACCGAAATACATCTAATTGCAGCCCCGCCTGCTGGGTCAATTAGAGGAAATACGGTATACTCTATGGGTTTTTGTTTTTTGGTTGGACAGTTATCCGATGTGTTGGAGTTGGAGGAGATATACTGACCGAGACAAGCCGGAAAGATCGGGACAGAGCATCGGTGAGAAGCGAGTGGAACAGGGAAAGAAGGAACATTTTGAAGAGAGTGGAGGGGGAAAAGGGAAGGGAGAGAGTGAGGGAGCAATGGGGAAGAGGGTGGGGGGAGGGGAGAACAGGGAGAAGAGGGGAGAACAGGGAGAAGAGGGGGGGGGAGGGGGAAAGGGGAGGGAAGGGGAGAAGTGGAAGAAAGGGCGGCACATTTGAAAGGGCAGCGGGGCGGGGGAGGAAAGGACATAAACATGGCGGGGAGGGGAAGAATATGAACTGAACATGGTCATAATCAGCACAAAACAAACCGGGGGGGGGGAGGTTAAGAATGTTTGAAGCCGATAAAACTGATTGTTTGTTTGGACAACACAAAAAGTGTAAAAAATAATAAAAATGCGCCGAAAGGGAACACACCTCAATTAATTGTGGGGTGGGGGCACCGGAAGAGCCAGAAATGGGAGATAGGGCACACTTTGGAAAAATGAGAGAATTTGATGACCTTTTTGTTGCTTGGATGTCCTCTTTGCCTTTCATCTTATTTGTCATGTCATTGGTGTGCAAAGTGAACAGAAGGGAGAAGCACCAGCACAACTCATCTGTATTCCTCCACCGTCCGGCTGTTTGTTTGTCAAATGAAGCGGACACTGACTTGGTGTTTGGGTGTTCGCTTTCGGCTTCTGCTCGTTTTCTTCGTTGCTCGTTAGTTTTCTTCCCCCGAGGGCAATTCCTCCGCCGGTTTATAACGGACAGGCAAGGGAGAAGGGAGGAATGTGGGAGAAAGTTAATTATCGAACGAGGAGAGGGAGTGGGATGGTCTGGGGGTGGGGGAGGAGAAGGAGAGGGGAACAAAGAGCAGAAGAAGAAGGATGCGATGTGATCGGAGAAAAGTGCCCGAGGCATCATAACCCGATAAACAACCCATTCGGTGGCGAACGGACCGAACAGATCCGCCATCTCCCGGCCCGTCTTGACCCTGCCCCGCCGATCCAGTCCTTCCTCACCTCCCCCAACCCCATCCTATCATTGTTTCGTTTCTTCCCATCCTCCTCTATCCCCCTGTCCCCATCCATCACTTGCCTTGCAACGTGCACTTTGGAAGTTTATCGCCCAGGCCACCGAGCACAACGTGTCCGCCGACTCTTGCACACACTGACGACCAATCTGAACAACACCAACGGAAAATTGGGAGGAGGACGACGATGATGTCGAAGAAGACATTTTTAGCAAATTTGACAATCCAATCCAAACTGAAATCCAAAGTTGGTAGGGAGGGAATGAATGAATGTTACCATTCCCTGCCCTCCTAACCCCCCTAACTTTCCCCTCACTTAAATGCATAAATGATGTCCGATGGGTTTAGAGCAGTTAAGGAAGGGAAAATGGGAAGGGGAGGGAAAGAAAAAGTAGACTGAACGGAGGGAGAGTAATGAAAATCAGCACTCACCCCCTCTCACCTCCCTTTCCATTTCTACACACTCATTCGTACCTCCTTCTCCTCCTCGTCCATTTTTGGACCAGGTATCCTTTCTTATGGCCAAACAACCTTTGGCTTCCTTTTGGTAAAAATGGAACGGAACAGAAAGTGGGGGAGAGAGGGCAAGGGCGCGCAAATGGCGACGGAGCGCAATGGAATTGCAAATTGAGATGGATGGCGGGGACGGAGGGGATCATTGGGGAAAGGCGAAGATTGGGGCCAATTGGCACATTTTGGTGGATGTGCCCCCGGGGAATGAATGGCCGATGGATTTCTGATTGGATTGGGTCCCGCCCCTCACATTCGTCTCAGTTTGTTCCCGTTCCCTTCCCTTTTACCGTTGAGTTGAGCAATGCCCGAATGGAGGACAGCACGGGGACGGCGAGAAACTCGGCCGGAGGACCCCGGGAATGGCATTGGTTGAGCAGGGAGAACAGCAGGGACAGACCGGCGGAGTGCACAAATTGTTGGACAAAACTGAAAAAACAGAAAATTGAGAAATGGATATGGGTGGATCAGATCAGCACAAAGAAATGTTTTCGGTTTCTCCGACCTGAAACTCTCCGTGCGCAATGTCGCGGCAAGTGCCTCCAATTGTTGGACTGCCAGAGGCAACCCGTACGCATCCGGGAAGTGTTCGGCCAAAGAGCGCAACTGACGGAGGGCAAATTCGCAGTCGCGCACAGCCGCACTCTGACCCTTCAAACCAACGAGTGAGTCAGTGGACGGACCGTCCCCTTCTATCTACTACCTATCTTCCATCCTCCACTTTTTCTCCACTTTTCCCTGCTATTTCTCCCTCTTATCTTTTTGTCTTTTTCTTTTTCTCCACTTTTCCCTGCTATTTCTCCCTCTCATCTTCCTGTCTTTTTCTTTTTCTCCACTTTTCCCTGCTATTTCTCCCTCTCATCTTCCTGTCTTTTTCTTTTTCTCCACTTTT
>JAQIYK010000685.1:0-12640 GCA_034700465.1 Rotylenchus robustus | reverse complement strand
GGCTGGAACCGGGGTCTGGACGGGGGACAGATTCGGGGTTGGATCAACCAAGCAATCCACCCGAACCCCTCATCTCATGGAGGTCCTACCACGGAATCGGTCCGTTGACCGAACAGAGATGACGGATTTCCCGATGGATGGGAGACTGAATCGGAGGAAAGTCTGAAAGGAAAGTCATCATTTTATTAATGTTTAAATAAATAAATAAAAATATAGTTGAAGATAAATTAAAAAGATCAGGAATGTTAATTAATATTAATTAAGTGAAATTCAGAAATGGGTTAATTTTTCTCTCCCTCATCATAAAAACTGCACAGCCTCCACAGAAAAACCGCCGAACAGAAATGGGCCAACGAAAAGGACACTCTGCAGAGCAAATTGCCAAATTGGAAATAGGGTTTAGAATTTGATTTTAGTGAACTCACCAGACAAAGCTGCCGTTGTTGCCGGAACGCATCCCCACAGGACCCAACGGAATGTTGACCATCGGCGCAGCCTGTTGGACAAACACCGGCTGTACCGGAAGCGACGGAACACAAGAAGCTGGAATTTGTTAAAATATTTTAAAATATATGTAAAGGTCTAAAATAAGGGAAAATAAATCAAGATCAAATAAAAATAGAATAATAATTTGACCTGGAACAGTGATGTGAGGAGTTCCACGCGCACGGCGAATTTCAGCATATCCTGGCGGAGCTCGGGAACGGACAGATTGTACAACAGTGCGGGCCAATGTACGCACGCGGCTACGTTCTCGCCCAGCACGTTCGGCGCCTTCTTCCGCCATTGCTGCCGGTGCTCGACAACGAACGCAACAGAAAACAACCTTCTCCCAGAGGCATTTCAGCAGTGACGATGCAGTCAGCCCGGCACAAAACATTCCCAAGGCACCCAGCAACATACAGAGATACAAAAAAGACGGATCAAAGACGAGCTTCTCGGGCAAGTCATTCAAATTGAGATTTGGCGGAAGGCAAATTTCTGGACGATCCAGGCCCGTCGGCCAGTAACACTGCCAAGGAGGAAGACAGAGAGCATTCGAACAATTATGGCCTAATTTTACTTCCCAAATCACAGCCATTAAGAATATTTCTCAAAAAAATAATTAAAAAAATAGGTAAGGAAATGTGAGATAAAAACAAATTTTTGTAAAAATGGTCACATCCTTCACCCATCCTGGCAAGCTCATCGTCGCTCATCCACACAAAAGGGTAGCAGCAATCGGAAGACGCGAATACAACAGGACACCTGCAAAAAAAGATTTCATTATATTTTTTGCACAGAGTTCATCGGCCATCAAAAAAAAGAACTGGGAGGATTAAGGCCAAAGTTCTCTTAATGTTTTCCCCGTACGGCCTTACCGCACGAATGGGAACGGGGACCAACATAAAAAAAAATATGTCCGGAGGCAAAAACAAAAAAATAAATTAATGAGATGCCCGGGAGGAAATGAGTACCAAAAAACAAAAGGTATCTCAAAAAAATGAAGAAAAAAGAGCAAGCACCGAAAAATAAAGATATTAAGAAATAAATCGGTGGCAAACAACAAAAAACTGGCCAGTAATGTTTGATCCCCATTAGCCGGCAAGGAGAACTAGAGCATAACAAAAATCCCACTCATTTCGACAATTGGTTGCCTATGAACCCAAAAACTAATTTTTTTTTAAATTTTCAGATACCTTACTGAGCTACAAACGGAAAATCAGCCTACAACCAACCCAAATCGAACTTTTTGCGCCAACTCACTTGAAGCGGATCCGGAACGCTGACAGGACTGCGCGAAACCAGTGAGCACAGTACCCTGCGTAGACGAACACGTGCCGTACAGTGCCACGGACGACTTGAACAAATCGAATTTGTTGGTGGGCTGAAATTTTGAAACAAATTATTAAAAGTTGAGACGATTAATCAACCAAAAATTTGAAAAATTTGACAAAGCTCAAAAAGAGCTATTAGCAAAACAAAGACAGGAAAGAGCAAAAAAGAGGACAGAAAAACAGGAAGAAGAATTGAATAAAAGAAGGTCGGGAGGAAGAAAAATGTCTGATGCAGAGGAAGAAGTTGAAGATGTAACATTGGAGGATAAGGTGAAGAATCTTGAGGCGAAGTTAGATGCTCTAAAGATGATCAACCCAGTCCCAGCGAACACCCCTGCACCACGCTATGATGGCCAAGGCGACTTCCACGCATTTCTCCGTCGTTTCAACGTCTATGCAACAGCGTGTAACTGGCAACCCAAGGACTGTGTGCGCATGCTACCACTTTTCCTTTCTGGAGACGCACTCGAGATCTATATGGGGCTGGACAAGGACCAAGTCAACACATGGAAGAAATTAATGGAGGCGATGGCTGAACGGACAGGTCGAGTTGATCCTCAATCAACGGCGCGAAGATTGCTGGCCAGAGCGAAAATGAAGATTGGCGATTCGGTAAATGAGTTTGGGAATAAGGTGAAGAATCTGGTAGAAGAAGCAATGCCAGAAGGAAAATATGACGAGAATGCAAGAAACGAAACAGCGAGAGATTATTTTGTGGATGGATTACCTACCGAAGTAAAAAGGAAATTATTTTTCCAGCCAAAACCGGCGAATTTGAAGGATGCAATCAAAATAGTGAAGAAAATAATGCAAATAAAGAAGGAATTGGAGTCCGATACAGTAGCACAGGTTGAAATGGATGAAATACGTGCAGAAATTAACGCTATTGCGCAAGAAGTAAAGAAGAAAAATGAAGATAAAGGAGAGAAGGAGAGGCCCAATTGGAATGAAGGATGGAGTAGAGGCCAATCATCCAGAAGAGGTTTTCAGGAACAGAGAGGAGGACAGTGGAATTATAGGGAGAATTTTCGAAGACCAGATGAACAAAGAGGACAAAATGCAAATTTTGCGCCATTAGGACAGAGATTCCCACAACAAGGTAGGGCTTGGTACGGACAACAAAACAGAGGTCAGAGAGGATGGAATGGAAGCAATCGGGAATGGAATGAGAGACCGGCTTGGCGAGGCAATCAACAATGGAACAGAGGTACATTTGGCCAATTTAGAGGTTTTAACGAAGGAGGCCAGCCCAATAGAGGAAGAGGACAATATCAAGGGTTCAGAGGACAGGATAGGCAACGGTACAGAGTAAATTTGATCGAGGAAGGACCATCTTCATCATCATCGGTGCGGCAACGCTCTTTATCACCAATTTTTCCTTTTATCGTCCTGTGTGCACTGTTTTCACTTGTAACAACACCAACTATCGCCCAATACCAAATTTGCTCCGAAATGCTCCCAACTACACCCATTGGAATACCGGAACCCTCCAGTTGTTTGATTCCAAACCAGGAAAAAGCTGTGGAGCGAAAAGTTACTCTTTTTCTGCCAATTACAACGCCAAAACAGTTCCCCATTTTCGCATGTTCACGAAAAGTAATCGAAATTTGTACCCAAAGTGCGTGGATTTTTTGGAAGGACATTAAAAGCCGTACACACAGAACACATTCCATACCTCCAGAAAAGTGCAAAGCATTGGTAGAAGAGCGAAATCTAGCCATGACGAGAGTAGATGAATATGAATGGAGGACAAATAACCCCGAAAAAGTGAATTACGCGTGGTCGGGAGAATCTTGTGAAGAAACAGCAAATTATGTCGTTGAAAAGGGGGAAGGAGGAATTTTAGCATTGGAATTGGTTACATCATGGGGACATCACTTAAACCCCTACAAACAGTATGAAGTTCTGGAAACAGCGACAGTGGTATGGAGTCAGCCAGAAGAGGATTTTTGGAATACACACATGCCAACGGGGAAGTATAGGGCAGAGATAACGGAGAAAATAATAGTGATAGCAGAAATAGAGGCAGTTTTTGAATATGAAGAAGGAGACAGGGAAGGAGTGATTGGAGTGCCAGACGAAGCACGGAGAATGATTAACGATGCTTTTATTTTGGTGCATGGCCCGGAAATTCAGAAAAACAGGAAGAAAAGAGAAAGACAAACACCAGGACAGAGAGAAAAACCAGAAAAGAAAGCACCTGGGATACGGACAACGGAAACGGTGCCCTTACACAACAACATTAGTACGCAACCTAGCCCTACAAATTTCACACTTTTTACAACCACTACCACAATTTTTCGAGCCCAGACAACAACTACAACTACACCCACCCCTATAACCAAAATTTTGACCACCACCCTTCCAGAAAAAACACTTACAACTCGCCCAACTACAAAAGACGTCACAACCACAAAAATAACACCCACAACAGTTACCCGTCCTACGGTAGCAGCTAAAACAACTCTAAAACCAAAAACCACAACTACAACCCCCCTCCCAAAAACAATCCACCCAATTTTGAGTACCCAACGGCCAAAAACAACAACTAAAGCTCCTCTACCACTGAAAATACAATTTTTGCATCTACGCCAAAACATTCAAACAAACCAATTTTATTGGACCAAAGGAAGGTTCAGTGGCAAAAGGGCACCGTCTACACCGTCTCCAATAAAAACAACAGCAAAAACAATTGGAAAAATTTCGAATGAAGAAAAAATAAACAAAACTCAACCCAGAATTGAAGAGAAAAGCAAAAATTTGGTTATTCCAAAACCCACCGAGAAGGAAGCGACCCAGCTGAGGAGCACAATAACCACCATCACGACGAGACAAACTGAAACAAAAAAATGGATAGATTATTTTGATGAGCGGAAAATGGCAAAACAAGGAAAAATTGAAGGGAATGAGGATATCGAGATTCTAGAAGCCGAAGAGAGTGAACAAATTGAGAATTCGGACATTTTGAATCAAATGGCCGAATTTGAGGATGATGACCAGGCTGAGGATTTTGACGAAGAGGAAATGATAGGAAGGAAAAGAAGAACAACAGTAACAACACCCATGAGTGAAAGTGTGTGGAACACACAGAAAGAAAAGGCAAAGGAAAGAATTGAACAAGGCCAGGAGACTAAAAATCTGAACACTCGCGTAAATTATGCCATTTTTCGCCTGAACGAAGATAAAAAACGGGAATACGACGAAATATACAGAAAAGCCTGCGAAAGTAGCAATTTGCAGCTCAGATTGGCAGATGCAATTTTGCGAATAAATCCGACAGAGGGAGCGCGTCGTCTCTTCAACCGAGATGACTTAGTGGCGAAATGGACCTCCGATGGACTTGAAGTGGCCTTCTGCGCTCAAGTCACCCCAGATCAGATTTTTTGGGATAAAAGCATTGAAGGAGAGTGTTATGAGAAAATACCGGTGAAATTTACAAACAAAACAATGTTTGTACAGCCAGGAAGCAGAGATTTGGTGGTGGCCAGCAAAAAGATAGATTGTGACCGAAAAAAAGCGACTGAAATGGCAAATAAAACTCAGGAAGAAGAGGCCAAGAAAATGAAGACAAAATTGACTGAAGAGATGAGTCAAAAATACAGAAATGTACAAAACCCTCTATTTCTAAAATCGGGAAGAATTTTCCAATCAGAAACGGCCCGAATAGAAGAAGCGTTGAAGGAGTACCGCCAAAAGTTAAATAACCTTCCAACGGCAATGTTGCGCAACATCCAGGCACCCAACATTTCAGAAGCAGCCGAACTGGCAATAAAAGAGTTCAAAGAGAAGGCAAAAGCGGTGATGGAAGGAGCACCAGATTTTTTGGGTCAACTGGCGGCAATTCCAGGAAAAGCCAGAGAAGCATGGAATTGGTTGAAGGGAATGGCATGGGCAGTTGTGATCAGCATTGTTTTAGTGATTTTGGTCGGAATTGTGATTTTGGTAGTGAAAACAAGAATCTACTGGATGGCGGGATTTCAGGCAGGAAGTTGGATTGCAAGAATAATATCTGGCATAGTGGGATTGAGAAGAAATAATGAAGTAAAGGTGGCAGCGGTAAATTCGCGACCCACACCCAGTGCACCGATAGATCCACTAGAAGAAGAAGCATATGTACTCAATTACCTACCGCCGCGGGTTTGTGTGATTCAAAATAACGCGGGAAGACTTTGCTCGATTCATGCTGAGCTGAATGGACAAAAGATGCTAATGATGGTAGATTCATGTGCCGGATCCTCTTTCTGCAAAGAATCGGTGGCCAAAGAACTTGGACTGAAGATAATGACAGATAAGAAGCCAACATTGAGGGCAGCGAATGACACAAAAATGCAAACAGTAGGGCATACGGTAGCGGAATTGAAGGTTGGAAACAAAACATGGGAGATAAGCATGCTGGTCGCGATCGACAAGCATTCACCAGCTGATGTATTGCTCGGAACCCCAGTACAGAAGGCATTGGGTACAGTAATCGATTTTGGACAGAAGGTGGTTAAAATAGGAGGAGAATGGGCCAAAATGGTGGCAACAGTAGAAGAAGAAAAACCAGAATGGAAGGTTAAAATGAAGGAGGATGAGATTTTGGAGCCATTAACGGATAATGAAGTATGGGGAGAGGTTGAGCAAGAAATGCCAGAGGGTGATGAATATTTGGTAGAGCCAATGAAACATCGGTACAAGACTATAATGGTAGGAAGAAGTTTGGTAACACCAGGAAAATCGCGGAAAATACGGTTACGACTTTTTAACTGGAGCAGAACGCCAATGAAAATCTATGCTGGATCGCACTTAGCTACGCTGGAGCCAATTCTAAGCAACCAACCGGGTATGAAGGTGATGGAAATCGATATTGAGGACGAATACATTCCACCGGAAGCCAGATGGACAGAGAAGTTGCCAAGAAGAGTGGAAGAGATGAAAAAAGAAACAGCGTCAATTTCCGAGCGGATTAATTTTGAAGGATGTGCATTGGACCAGGAACATCGAGAGAAGCTCAAAGAAGTAATTGAGCGGAATTCGGAAGCATTTGTAGGGCAAAATGGCAGAATCGGATGCTACAATGGGCCAGTAGTACATCGAATTGATCTCATTCCGGATGCACTACCCGTTCATCGAAGAGCATACCGGCAACCACCGCCGATTAGGACCGAGATTGATCAAATGATCGAAGAAATGATCAGGCAAAATGTAATACGTCCATCGCAGTCTGAGTTTGCTAGCCCTATTGTGATGGTCGCTAAGAAAGATAAGTCGTGGCGTTTTGCCGTCGACTATAGGGGGCTCAATTCCATCACACAGAAGCGGGTTTACCAACTACCGATTATCACCGAATTGCTGGACTCAATAGGAGGAAAGAAGTTCTTCACTTGCGTTGATCTACAAGCTGGATATCATCAGATTCCAATGCGTTCGGAAGATATCCCGAAAACTGCCTTCATTTGCCACTCGGGGCTTTATGAATTTTTGCGAATGCCATTCGGTCTAATATCAGCAGGAGACACTTTTCAGCGCGTAATGGAAGGTCTTCGACGACAATTGACATGCTGTGTCCTTGCCTATCTTGATGATATCATTTTAGCGAGCCATTCGCAAGAAGAACATCTCGAAGACCTCGAGAACTTGTTGAAGGTCCTACGGCGAGCAGGACTGAAGCTACGAATCGATAAATGTGCTTTTGCACAGCGAGAACTGAAGTACCTCGGATATTTAGTGAGCGAAAACGGAGTGCGTTGTGACCCAAAACAACTTGAGGCAATACAGCGATTCTGTAAACCGAAGTCACTACCCGAACTTCGCTCGTTAGTTGGAGCATTAAGCTACTTCAGAAAGTTCGTACCTAATTTCGCGCATATAATTCGGCCATTAAACAATCTCATGATGAAGGAAATTGAAGGAAAAATCCAAGAGAATTGGACAAAGGAACATGATGAGGCATTGGAAGTGCTTAAATTTCTTTTGATGTCGCCGCCAGTGTTGAAGTCACCGAATTTCGGGAAGCCATTCGAGATTGAAACCGATGCGAGCCAGAGAGCAATAGCGGCAGTGCTGCTCCAAGAGGGACACCCAATCGCATTCAGCAGTCGTGCTCTATCCAAATCAGAGCAAAAATTCCATGTTAATGAGTTGGAGGCGCTTGCAGTAGCGTTTGGAGTAGAAGAATACGCGCCATACATAGCAGGAGCGGAGAAGACAACAGTATGGACCGATAATTCGACTTTGTGTGCAATGATGAAGGCAAATAGAGCTGGGTTGAGAGGGAGATTGTTAAAGTATCAGATGGCCATACAAAGTATGGGACTGGAAATTAAGCACAGAAGCGGACGGAGCAACAAATTGTGTGACTATATGTCTCGTTATTTGGATTTTAAAAAGGAGTTGGGTGAGGCCGGAAAGAGAAAGGAAGAAAAGGAAGAGGATACAAATGAAAAGGACACAGAAAGTGAACAAATAAATCGGATTAAAGCGGATGAGTTGGAGGAGTTGAGAAAAATAATGAACAGCTGTCCATTAAAAACAGAATTGTCGGAAGTAAGAGGCAAACAAAAGAAAGTAAAGCTATTGGCAGCTCTTTACAGAGCAAAAAGATGGAATAAATGGCCGGAAGACCAAAGAGATAGGAAAAGAATTGAAAGTTTGGCAAAGGACTTTGATGTGATTGAAGGGGCAGTACACTACACCAGGGACGAGATACCTCGACTCGCGATTCCATATGAATTGAGGGAAAGAGTATTTAAAGAAGAACACGAGCATATGATGCAAGGAGGTCATCTAAGCGGTGAAAAGACGTGGGAGAAAATGAGGAAGAGAATGTATTGGGAAGGAATGAGAGAGGATATCGAGGCATTGGTAAAGGCATGCGAAGTATGTCAAAGAAGGAAAATATTCGCTGGGAATAGAAAGCATACTCCTGTACAACCTATCGAAGTACCATCTGGACCTTTTAGAAGGTTACATGTGGATCTGATGGGTCCTTTGAAAGAGACAGGAAAAGGGAATAAATATATCTTGATGAGCGTGGATGCATTCACGAAGTGGGCAATAGCCAGCGCATTGCCAAAACAGGACGCTGCTACAGTAGCCGGAGAGTTCGTGAAGAATGTTCTGTTAAAACACGGTGTTCCGAGTGAAGTAGTCACTGACCAAGGGCGTCAATTCACGAGCGAATTGTTCCAAGAATTGTCCCGCCTTTTTGTCTTCAATCACCGAACAACAACAGCATACCATCAATCCGCGAACGGCCAAATTGAAGTCCTCAACAAAATCATCGCGAATATAATTGCAACCCGTGGAGCAGATGTTGAATGGGACACAGCGCTCGATTTTGCAGTGTTCGCATATAACACAGCAATAACAACGGCAACCAAACCCTTTTCGCCTTTTTCAGTGCTGTATTTGAGAGAGGCAAGGATGCCTTCCGATAATTTGTTACAATTACCGATGACACAGGGGCCCACTACAGTAACCGGAGATGTGTCACATTACACACAGATAATGATGAAAGCAGCTGAGAGTGCGTGGAAAGCGGTAAAAAGCAGTATCGAAAGAGTACAGATGGAATATAAGAGGAGGGATGATAAACAGAGAAGTTCAGAAGAGAAAGATTTTAAGGTCGGACAATTAGTACTCAAATACAAAGAAGGAAAAGACAATGATAAATTTCGAAATAAGTGGATCGGACCACTAAGAATAGTAGGAGTGGAGGAGAAAAATGCAAATGTCATTTTAAAAGGAATTGATGGAAGCGAAAAAGTATACAGAGTACACATGTCAAAATGCAAACCATTTTTTGACCAATGTGTTTTGCCATTAAAACCTTCAGACGAACCGCTTGAGAAGTTTTGGGCCGATCCAAACATAGAAGAAGAAGAGGAAGAAGAAGAACGAAAAATGGAGCGAGAACCAAAAGCAGCGAGTGAAGAGGAGATGGCGGAAGAAGGAGTAAGAGATGATGGAATGATCGTCGCATGGATCACGAATTCAGAAGAGAATAGCCAATTAGAAGACGTCTCGGAAGACGAGGAAGAGGTGATGGAGGATCGAACAAGAATATCTGTGAACGGCCTTGAACAATGGGCTTTGACGAAGTGGAGGGGTCAAACCCCAGAAGTATCATTGATGCCGGAAGACAGAATCAGAGAGGATTGGTTGTTGAGTGAAAGAGATGAATTCGAGACAGGAGGAGTGATAGCCAGAAGATACGTAACGATGAAGTTCGGAAGAAAGTGGACAAAGTTCTATATTAATGCAGATGTGCCAAGCGTATTACTTGGGCAGGAAGAGTTGATGAGTATGCCCGACTGGTGGAAATGGACAAGGACCGAAGAAAGAGGGACTTCGTATTTTTGGGAATACGAATGGAGCGAAGAAGAGGTACAGCTGATTAAAGTGGTACAAATTCCCACTTTTGAAGTACAAAAGAAGATGGACGGGAAGAGACGAAAAGAATGGATTGAGCAGTTCGGAGGAAGCATGCACTGCGGGGATGGATTGGACGAAATTATAGTGAATGTTAACGGAGAAGGCTACTTGGCATTGACAGACTTCCGCTCATGTGGCATGGACATTTCAATATTTCCGGACGGAATATTGACCAATGACTGGGATGTGCGAGAAACCAAAGTCGGTATAGACTTTGGAATGAAAAATGATCTGAGACAGAAGTACATGAATGGAAGATTTGATGGGAAAGCGGTGAAATTTGTTGTAATGGATGTGCAACAAATTGTTTTGGGAAGCCGCTTACTACAGTTGATGACTCAAAAATACGATAGAATTGATGTTGCAGGAGGGAGAGTGACTTTTTCGAACTGGAAAACGGAAGGAAGAAGAGGCAGATACGTAGCTGAAATGCCGCAATTCCAAATTAAAAAGAAGAAAACAGATACAGAGCGATGGGAATACATAAAAGAATTACAGAAAAACAGTGAGGCAGAGCGGAGAATGGAAAAGGAAGAAGAAGAAGAGAGGGAAGATACGGTAATGATGGAAGAAAATGAGGATGAAGTGGGAGAAGGTGGACCGTGTTGCATGATATTGGGAGCGGAGTACGATTCTGAAGATGCGTTGGTCGATGAGAGTGACCGCGGATCATCCCTTTGGAATGAGGATGAAGAGGAAACGAGTGAGGCGGAAAGAGCCAATGAAACTGTAGACGAAAAAGGAAGAAGAACAGTTGAGCCAGTGAAAGTGACCAATATCTTTTGTCGTAATGAAGAGGAGCAGAAGAAGAGAGAATTGGAAGGAAAGGAAGAGACATTGGAAGAAAAATTCAAAAGAATGCGCGTCAGAAGAAAGAGCGCCAAAACTTCGGTGACTGAAGTCAAAACATGTTCGGCGAGTCAAAAAAGGGAAGTACAGAAGGGAATGGGCCAAAGGAAGCCCGCAAAAGAAAGGCCAAAAACCCGAATAAGATTCGGAGTGCAGAGGGAAGGGGGCCAGAACAACTTCAAAAAGAAGAAACAGTGTCAAAAATGGAGAATGGAAGATACAAAAAAAGAAGGAAAACTCGAAAATTTGAAGAAGAGATGTTTTGAACAAGTTGGAAAAACCCACCGGAAAAACCGAGTAGCGACAACAGTGCATTACCACGGAGATGAAGGAGCAGCGAGTGGTTCGAGCAGTTCAGGAGAGCAGTCCATGCAAAGCGAGCGATCAGGCAAGCGGCACAAAAAGAGCAGGGCGAAGCGGGCAGCGGAGCGACAAATGGCGGCAAAACTGAGAAAATGAGATATTATAACATATATTTCTAGTATAGATTTAATAATACTTAACCCTATAAGTATACTATGCCTAATTATATAGATATTAACAATTAGATTACGGTAGCCTTCATCCATTATTTACTATAGAATTATTATACTTGGCCTCATCTAACATTAATTTGAGATTAACACTTCGAAATATTTAAAAATGTTTATTCTTTCACCCTCTTAATTAGTCATTAATTAAGTGTTGCAAAATTCAAAAAAAATGTTGCATCAAAACAAAAAATTTTAAACAAAAACATTTTCCCCAACAACATTTACAACTAAAATTTCAACTACAAACAGCATCCAAAAAAAAAACAACAAAATCTTAAACAAATTGTGTTTAAACCTTTAAACTCACTGTTCTCCCGCATTAAATTCGACGAACACGTCCAAGTCCAAAGCTCCAAAGTGTTCAGCAACGGGCAACAACAGCAACAACAAAATGTTCAAAAAATATATTACCAAAAGACATTACCTAAAGGGAAAATATAATATTTTTAGTCAAAAAACAATTTGATGCAACAAACAAAAACACTAAAATAATTGGAAGAAATAACCCAAAAATAATAATAATAGAACGATAAACCAAAAAGAATCGTCAAATGATGACTTTCCCTTCGTTTTGTCATCCCCATCATCCACCGATCAATATTTGCCTCCTCTCAACGAACGAATACTCTGCCCATCTACCACCCCTTTCCCACAATATGACCCATCAAAGTTGTATAACCATTGTATCACACACACTCTCTCCCCTTATCCCTCTTCTCTGCCACTGCTGGTCGCGGACGACCAGCTAAGTGAGGTAGAGAGTGAGATACTGTAGTATTCCATTTCTCTAGCCTCTCTCTCCGCACTCTCATTATTGCCCTATCTCTAACTTCTCTCTCTCTCCCCTTCCCACTCTCCACATATTTAATGATCCATTGTCCCACATAAACACTTGTGTCCCAACTATTTAATCTCTTCCAATTACCCTTCAAAGATCAGATCAGAGAGGGGGAACCTACTGGTGAACCCGATCAGTCCCATCATCTCTGTATTTCGAAAGGCCCGGATAAAGCATTATTTATCCAA
>JAQIYK010000684.1:0-12644 GCA_034700465.1 Rotylenchus robustus | reverse complement strand
AGAGAGAGTGGGCGAGAGAGAGAGTGGGGCGAGAGAGAGAGTGGGGCGAGAGAGAGGGGCGAGAGAGAGGGGCGAGAGAGAGGGGCGAGAGAGAGGGGCGAGAGCGAGAGAGTGTTCCAACCTCAGCTGAGCAATCAGCTGATTTGTGATGAGAAATCTCAAAAAATAAAAAATAAAATGAAAACTATTTCAAAAATGACTGTTTGGAACTACAAAAACAAAACAAAGGCACAAACAGACATTTTTGGAACTTTGGACTTTTGCCCAAAATTTTGGACCTGAAAAACCCGGTCAAGGGACTTAAAAGAAGCTCGATCGAGAACACTGTCTCGAATGTGTTGGAAAGGGAAGGGCTTAGGTACAAAAAATTGGAAATCGGACATATCCGTACCGTAGTCCTACCCCAACCATATTATTTGGAATACCATAATCGAAGGCTGTAATTTAACAAAACTCCGAATTTTCACCTACCGTATTACCGTACTTCAACGTCCTGGAAATCTACAGTAATCCCACCTACAAAATGATGAAAGATTGGAGAATTAATGAGATGGAATACCATAGCACAGACTACTGTAACCTCACCTAGGCACTTAAATAAGTGAAACATACAATTTTTCAAAAACTGAACACTCAGAAAACTATAACTTACCGTAACCCCAAACAGCCGGTCCAACATACAGTACACCATTACTGTACACATACCTAAGACCCAACCTACACTACCATAATCCCAAGCAATTACAATGGACTGAGCTGGGGGATTGGGGATTGGGGAGATGATAGGAAGGGATTGGAGGATTGGGGGGGGGGCGGGGATTGGGACCGGCGGGTCTGTCCAATCCCATCCATCTTCACCAAAGTAATAAACCCAAAAAAGCCAAAAAAGTGATCCAAACTTTTTGCCGAATCGAACAAAGATCAACAGACAGATCCTCTCCCCGGGCAAATCCCAAAAAAGAGTCCAATTGGTTGGTTTCAGTCAGTGTGATCTTTGGTCCCTCCAAAAAACACACACCAACAATGATTTGGACCTAATCCGTACGATTGTGCAAAGATTTGAGGTGATCAGAAGTTTCGGGGACGTTGTATCCCTAAGGGGTTGGTTTTAAAAAAAACTTTAACCTTGAAAATTTGACCAATTTTTAAGTGCACAAATTTAATTTAATTTCTTGAAAACAAATTTTAGGGGTTTATTTTCATACCGACCCCCCACCCCACATTTCCCCACGAGGATGTAGATTCAGTAGCCTGGGAATTCGGGGTCGACAATAACCAGAGGTCGGGCATCTCCGGGTTCGGAGGAGGGGGAGGGGAACATATCCTAATCTGAATACCGCATTAAATACCGTACTCATCAAGCTTTTTCAGTGTTACGGTATTCTGGAGAATACCGTATCGCCACGTCTGAAGGACCAAATTCGGAGGATGCCCCGGTTCAGGGGAGGGGAGGGGAGGGATGGCAGAAGAAAATGGGAAAATGGAAATAACTCCGCTTCGAATGAAAAAGAAAAATTACCAAAGCCAAAAGTAAAGCTAAAAATTTGCTACATTTTCAAAAAAATGGTTTATTTCGGACAATTCCGAAATAAATTATGATTTTTTGTGAATTTATTGAATTTTTTGCAGAAATGTTGTTTTTCGGCCATAACTACCTTCAGGTTTGGCCAAATTGTGCCAACTTTTTTTGGTTGCTTATTTTTACTCTTTTTATTCTTTGCAAACTCAGTTATTCGTCTGCAATTGTCGAGGGATATCCCCGCCCAGCCAAGCCCATCAGTGATCTTTGTTCCCCCCCCCCCTCAAAAAACAGATTCGAGGGGGGAGGGGGAGAGATAGATCAGAGGGGGAGGGGGGATGGAATCCACCGACCGATCGCGGCGAGTTAGATTTGATCTATCCCAAGGAAGTATAATATTGTGTGAATAATAGCATTCCTCTGGAATTTGCTATATTCGTCGGTTGGTTGGTTTTGGGTTTTGGTGGATCGGCACGGACGGAGCTCGGCGGCGGGTAAAAGACTACCCTCGACTCCCTCCATCCTTCCCTCCCTCCCTCCCCCTGCCGACACCGACGACCTCATTTTCGCAACATTTTTTTGAGGTTGTTCTTGATGATCGATGGACGATGACGTCAAAAAAGACAGGAAAAAGCAAATTTGGGAAAAATTTGCAAAAAAATGGGTTCACGCCGAGCCTGGACCTAAGAATGTTATCCGAATTTAGCCCAGATAATCTAAAAATCCAAGCCATTTCGGAAGTCAATTAATCTCGATCTTTACGGTTTTTGGGGGGGGGGAAACCGGCCTGTTCAGTATCCTGAAATTGATTTTTCGGATTTGGAAAATCCAAATCCGAATCCGATGGTGGATGTTAGTTATTACTGTATTTCATACGGTACAGTGTTCCACACATTGTGGACAGCGTTGTGTACCGTATTTGATTGGCCTACCGTAAATTTGAGCTACAGTATGCCCCGAACTGCCCACTCCAAACTTACAGTAGCCCACACCTTTGCAAACGAATTTTCTGGTCGTGGAATATTATTTTGATATTTTGAGGATACAGTATCCCAATGCAAAACCCAAACATACGGTAGCCTAATTCACTCTAGAGGCTGTGGGGTACTGTACTTTAGAGACTGGCTGAAAATTATTTAAAAATGTGTCCCGAACTTTCGTTTCAAAAAATATTATTAAATGAACCGATTAAACTGGTCGCCCAAACAAAAAATAGTTTAAGTGTTCGCGATTGGATTGGATCGATTGGTCCCTAAAATAATAAAAACGAAAAAATTGTGAAAAACAATGGCGTCGGGAGGGGGAGAGACGGGGGGGGGGGAAGGGGGAAGGGGGAGAGGGAGGGGAAGGGGGGGGGAAGGGGGGAGAAGGAGACCAAGGACAGACAAAAAAATGGGGGAAAAAGATTGATTTGGGGGCAAAAATCGAGATAGGGCGGAGGACGCGAAAAATGAACGGAAAAGGGACTGAAAATTTGGAGAAAAACACTGACCACATTACCAGGGTACAGTATCCCGAATATCCTAAATACTGTATTTCCTCTAATTTCATCCTCCCCCCCCCCCACTCTCCGTCAAGTGCCAACAGGCCCCTCCCTCAATTTCCAAAAATCTTGTAAAATTCTCTCTTTTCTTTTACTTCTTTTTTAAACATTTTAAAGGGGTGGTCGAAATTTATTCCTAACGCGCGAATTATATGCTTCGATATTGAAGGTCAAGCTTGTGAAAAATCTGGTGGTCTTGAACTGGACCTGAGTCAGAATTAAGATCCAAGGTCCGGAAGTCTCCAAGGTCCAAGGTCTGAAGCTCAAAAGGGACTACCTCGAGGCAGATTCAGGTTCATTTGAGGTGTTCAGGTTTAGTTCGATCCCAAGCCCAATAAACTGTGCCCGAACTCTGCGGAGTCATGAGATTACGGAGGAAAGAAGGCGGCATTTTTGGAGCAAAGTGCGCGAATGATGAGAAAAGTGCAAAAAGCGGCGAAACTAACCAAATTGGGGTCGGAATCGGAATGGTCTGACTGTACTCCGTCCGCCCACCAACTGCAGTGTCCGGGCGTGCCGAGCCCGGCTGGACATAATAATTGTAAGGCAAAAAGGCCATTTTGGGATTGGGCGGGGGAGGGGAAGAGGGGGTTATTAGGAATAGGAGGACGACGACGGGGGAAGGATGTTTTTCATCGGAGGCGGGGAATGTGTGGTGGACGACGACGAACGGGGACCGACTGGCTCCACTGCTGCCAGTCGCCGGTGGTCACTATTTCCCCTCTTTCTCTGCTCTCTCCCTTCTCCGCACTCTCTCACACCCTCTCTTTCTCTGCTCTCTCCCTTCTCCACACTCTCTCGCCCCTCTTTCTCTGCTCTCTCCCTTCTCCACACTCTCTCTCTCCCTTTTTCTCTGCTCTCTCCCTTCTCCACACTCTATCACACCCTCTCTCTTTCTCTGCTCTCTCCCTTCTCCACACTCTATCACACCCTCTCTTTCCCTGCTCTCTCCCTTCTCCACACTCTCTCACACCTCTCTCTCTCTCCCTTTTTCTCTGTTTCTCTTCCATCGCCACACTCTCTCGTCCATCTCGCCCACCGACTGGTCAGTGCCAGCCGGCGCGGATGAGACCACCAGGCGCGGGGTGGTCCGGCCGGCCTGGGGATGCCCCTTCCGCCGCCGCTTAGTTTTGTTTACCCTCGGGGAAAAAGCGTTCCGCCAGACGGAGGCGGCGGCTGCAAAAAATGTTGCGATTAGTCGCCTCAAAAGTATAAAATAGTACGATGATGGCCTTCTCGGGGACAAAGGAAAAAGTTGCACATTTTTGCACTTTTCGAGGTGCAAAACCAGGCTGAAGTTGATAAATTTAAGAATTTCAAAGAAAACAGAAAACTAGAAGCTTAAGATCCTTGTGAACTTGAAATTTGAAACAATCGCAAAATTACCTACTTAACGGATGGATGATGCAGTTTTTGCAACCGAAAATTAAGGGTGGAATTTTCTGAATTTTTGAAGAATGTGGTCCCGGTACCAGTCTGCGTTCCCCAAGGGAAGGTTTATATTTTAAATTTTCCAAAAATTGTAAATGTTGTTGGTCCATTTTTTGGCCAAAAAATCCAAAATTTCGCAATTTGTGTCCAGTTTTATGCAAAAAATGCATCTCCCATCCCCTTCCCCCGTTTTTTTTGCCCCCCTCCCCCTCCTTCCCCCGGCCCGGTACCAGTCCGCGTTCCCCTCCCTCAACCAGACAAAACGACCTTTGCTCTTTCTCTCTTTTTCCCTCCTTTTTATTCGTCCGAAAAATCGTTTTTTTTTTCATTTTTTCGAATGGGAAAAGGGAAATGGAAGAGGGGACCAACCACAAACAAAGTGTTCTTTGTTCCCCCCACGTCCCTGGCCAAAAAGGGTCCCTCCACCTCCCTCTCCCCGCCCCCTGTCACAGTGTTTTAGCAGCGCGAATTGATGACAGAAACAACCAAAGAAAAAGGCAAAAAAAAAAAATTAGGGGGAGAAAGCGCGTGAACAAAAGTTTCAGGTTTTTTTTTGATTTTGTAAATTTATATTTAGTAGTTATTCGAAACAACCGATAAATTTCAACTTAAAAATCCTGAAAATAAATATGATTTTCGGCATGTCGAACTACTCCATCCAACCCAACGAAAGTTCGAAACTCTGCAAAAAGTGCACTTACTCTTCATTTTGGGCCATATTGTTTCACATATTTAAGGCCAAATCCATGTGAGAACCTGAGAACTAGCTACACATCCGAAAAACATAAGGGTTTTTTACACAAAATATTTATTTAGGTTAAAACTTAAATCGAAAAAACAGAAAAAGAACGATTAGTTTGGCCGAAATTTGAATATTTCAAGTTTGTAGTAGCGTCATCATTCTTTTATTTATTCGTGCCTTGAACTGGGACGACAAATTAATATTATTTAAAAATATTTAATTATCGCAACATATCAATATCATCAATGTCAGTGTCAATATCACCACTCGCCTATCTGTGTTCCTTGTCAATTATTAATAATTATCAATTACCAATTATAAGGAGCATGGACCAGTTTTGTGTGCACAATAAAAAGGGGCCATTCACTTCCCAAAAACCCATTAAAAAGTAACAAAAAGGACAATAAACGAATAAATAATATTTATTATTTTTGTAAAAATTAATGGCCAAATTGAATAATGGCCATGCACCGTACACCATGATAATACAGTACAATGTGGAGTAAATTTGCAAAGAAGTTTTTGAAATGGATACTGTAGCGTATCGCAATGTACCGTGAATGGCCCCATGGAAGGAGTAGTCACAATCGGAAGCAAGAAGTGGACTCATAAATTGTGAAA
The DNA here is from genome assembly GCA_034700465.1 of Rotylenchus robustus. NCBI lineage: Eukaryota > Metazoa > Nematoda > Chromadorea > Rhabditida > Hoplolaimidae > Rotylenchus > Rotylenchus robustus. The sequence continues at coordinate 6,788 of JAQIYK010000684.1, read as the reverse complement.
GTGTACTGTAAAATGTACACCGTAATGTACCGTATGTTGTAGTGTTTTTGGAAAATATTAGGGAAAGTTATAAAATGTTACAATGACGAGAATAAACTCATAAATATGTAAATGTGCAAAGTGTAATATGTGTGTACTGTAAAAGTGGTGTGAAGCTGTGAAGTGTGTTGGGTTGAGCATACTGTGTTTGGCTTGGTGTTTGTTGTGTGCCACCGACCCGCGACCAAATTTTAACATCGTCCGAAGCTCACAATCATCATCATCATCAGAAGTCCGACTCGGAGTCATCAAACAGACCCTTTCGGCCCTTGGCGGGTGCTAAAACGTAAAAAATGGAAAAATATATTAAGTCTTATTTTTCGAGCAATAACACCCAAAAAATTGCAAATTTGGAACCAAATGCAAATATAATTAGGTTGGGACTTGGGATATTGAGAAAGGTCCGCATAAAAACTTATAATTCTTAATTCTTTATATCTTTGGTATGAAAATTCAATTGTTATGGGGTGTTTAGGTTTTTGCAAAATTGGTCCATTATAAAAAGAAATAACGCTGTTTTGGAAACGATATTATTGGAACGAATAAGTGCATATTTTTATATTTAAAATATTAATTTTGCTGGAAAATGGATTTACTAGATACCTATTTAGCCGGGATTTTTGTTTGATAACTCACTGACCAGTCTTGTAGTTGAACAACGGTGCTGCCTGCGCCTTCTGCTGTTGTTGCTGCTGCTGCTGCTTGTTCTGCTCCGTCTTCCGATTGTTCGGGAGTGGCGGCATCGCCCTGCTGCTAACCGGCACCGCCGCCGCCTTCCGTGCCGCCGCTCCCGCTTGTCCTCCAACAGCACGTCCCAATCCCAAGTCGTCGTCACTGCTCGACGACGAAAAGATGGACGTGGTCCGGGCGGTGGTGGGCGCCGTTTTCTGTTTCACCGGCGGCGGAGGAACCATTTTAGTGGTGGACGATTTCGGCAGCAGCGGCCGCCGTTGCTCGCCCAGTATCGCTGTTGCTTTTGGAAGCTAATCAAAAGAAACAATTAATTGCTCAAAAATTTAATACTCTATGATTTTTCGTAAAAATCCATTTGCGAAAGGTATTTCTGTTTTTAAAAAATCCATTTGCGAAAGGTATTTCTGTTTTTAAAAAATCCATTTGCGAAAGGTATTTCTGTTTTTAATTCGTATTAATGATATTTTCTAAATTCCTCGATCGTTTTTTAATTTTATTGGCTTTCCTTTTTTAAATTTTTACAACAAAAATGAAACGGCACACCTGATCAGGAATCGCCCTGGTCCTCGGAACCGGTGGATCCACCGGAAATGTCGTCGTATTGGACTTCGGTTTTGGTTCGGGTGGAATTGCCTTTTTCTCGGCGTTCGCCGTCCTCTCAAAGGATGACTTTTTTGCTTCGGCAGCAGGTTGTTGTTCTACAACGGTAGGCCTCGGAGGGAGTCGTCCGGCTGAAGGCGTTAGAGCAACACCAACAATAGGGGCGGATGTTTCAGGTAGAGGAGCGGGGCGGCCAAGCTGGGTTGGAGCTCTCCGGGCTGGCCCTTTTGCGCGTGTCTGCGAAAATAACAACTTCAATTAAAAGAAAAATTTCGATTTAAAAAAGTATTTATTTTGAAAATTTTCAATATTGAATTTTCATTGAAATGAAAAAAATGTACCTTTATCGGTTCGGCTGGTAGAGGAGCGGCTTTGGTCGTGGATTGTTGCGGTTTCTCCGGCGCTCTCCGCCCGCTTTCCCCGCCGTCCACTTCTTCCGTGCGCCGTCGACTTCCACCGCCAAGCGGAATTTGTGCGCCAATTTGGGCGATGCGTGCCTTCACTGTGGCGGGCCCCAGCTCCTCGTTGTCGGAGATGGACGACTCCGTTTTCCTCAGCGGTCTTATTGCGGCATCCGCCGCTTCATCACCGCTTGTCGGAATTGAAAGGGCCGAAAACGGGCGCCTCGCAACAGTGGCATTCTGAATTTACAGGTTAAAATTCAGATAAAGTATGTTGATGTGTATATACTTTTTTAATTAAAAATCCTGAATAAAAATTTACCGATCGGAATGCCACAGGTCCATTTTGTATGACGGCGGTGAGCCGATCCGAAAAGGATGCATCAAAGGGCTTGAACACCGGCTTGGACATGTCGTCGTCCTCTTCTTCGGCTGCTGTTCCTGATACTTCTTCAACTTCTGCTTGCTGTCTATGATGATGTTCAACTTGTACTTGTTGCTGCGGAGGTGGTGGTGGTGGTGTTGGGAAATGATCTTTCCTCGCAGGCGCCTAAAAATCACTTTTGACTGAAATTTTGAGGCGTTTTGAGAGCCTTTGGGCTATCGGTGGATAATCTCTTCCAAGCCAAAGACAGCTGTGCGGATCAAAAACAAATGTATATGTGTATATTGTTATAGACTATGCAGCGAGAGGAGAGTGTGAGAGAAAGAAACAGAGATTGGTGAAGATGAGGACAATCGGCGGAAAGTCCGGATCGGATCCGGACGCGGAGTGCTGACGACGCGAACGCCGTGCTCAAGTCCAATCGCGGACGCGGAATCCACTACCCAATCCAAGTTCAGCAAGTCCGGATCGGATTCGGACGCGGGATGATGACGACGCGAACGGCGTGCTCAAGTTCAATCGCGGAATACCCACTCACTAACTCAAGTCCAAGTTTATGTCCTCCACCAGAGCTTAGCATAATCTTTGGGTGGGTGGGTGGGGTAGGAATTGGATCGATCCCATTTGCCCATCTGTGCTCCTCAGCCCCCGCCCACCCACCCGACTCCATCATTGTGTTAGTTCCACTACCACTCCCTCATCCAGCCCATCCCCGTAATTGCACTGTTCGTCTGCTCCTTCTGTACCCACACAAATTAAAGAAAATCCAAAAATAACAATTGTCCTCAAATTGAAGAGAATGGAAATGAAAGAATGAGATGAACTTCTTTAAAAAAACAAAATCCAGAACTCAATGACGTGAAAAACGAAAAAGAATGTGGATAAATTCCAGACAAACAAACAACACAAAAAGATGTGAGCGGAGGCGAAAAATTGGGAAAAGAGAATAGAGAATAATCGTCAAAATTAGATATTGATCCGTACGGAAAGTCCGTCGAAATTTGCTTTTTTCATCCTTTAGAAAAAAACAACAAATTAAAAATTTTCGACCTTAAACTACTTAAGCTAAATTTTCGAAATTTGGGAGCTGGTTTTTTCCGAATTTGGTTGGTTTGAAGCAATGAGAAAATGTGCGAATATTCTCTTTCTGTCGCCTCCTCTTTAAATAAATAAAACCCAAAGGCAAACAAACATTTTTCGCATTTTTATTGGTTGGTGGAATTGCACAGCAAATATGGAAAATGGGTATATTATTTGGAGGGATTTGCCGAATGGATGGATGGAAGGATTTGTTTTTGATTACGGGAAATGTAATCGGAAAAAGGAATAAATATTATAAATAATAATTCATAAAAACTAGGAGGCAAAGTACAGTCGAATATCCGAGAGAAAAAATAGCAAAAAAATAATCCAAAACTCACATTTTTAACCGTGTTTTCAACCCGACCATCCGCCGATATTCTTTGTTCTGCTGAGCGTAATGTCTTGGTCGAACTTGTGAAGAACTGAAAATACACTATCAAAAAAGCAAAATTGGAAAAATAAATAAATTAAAAAATAACAAACAATTTTTTAATGGAATGAGAATTAGAGAGCCCCTGTGGGATCCTGACTCCAGATGGTTTTTCCGAATCCCTTCCGATACCAAATTTGAACAAAAACCACGTGATTTTTCGGGTCTACGGACAACGAAATTTCGACTTCGGATTTTTTCCAAAAATTTCGGACTATATAAGTACCAAACCCAGGTACTTAGAAGTACCTCATCGTCTTCATCACTGCTGCTGCTGCTGAACAAGCTCTTCTTCATGGTCGGCCTTGGCTCCGCCACTTTCCGTCGTCCCTTCGCCACACTATTCCTTTGGCGCTGTTCCACAATACTGTTTGAGGCAGTCGCCGTTTGACTTCTTGGCATTTCATCTGATCGGCTATTTTGAACAGCTGGCGAGGCAATGGACGAGGGTTGAGAAATAGACATTGGTTGGGGAATTGTTTCCTTAAATTATTGGTTTAAAACATTAAAGTAAAAAAATTTAATTTTCACTCGGATTTTTTGCGAAATAAGTATTAAGGGAGTACCTACTTGCCTACTTCAGAAAGTTTCAAATATCAAAACAACGCATTTAATTAACTAAAGCTAAACTTCAAACTTTTCATTTTTTATCAAAAATTTTAGAGAAAACCCGTCGAAAATTCAACATCGAAGAACAAAGCTTTAAATGTTCAACATCGAAGAACAAAGCTTTAAATGTTCAAGTTAGTAAAAGTATCTATGAAATTTAAAAAATCGTAAAATTCGAAAAGCATTTTTATATCATCATGTAAAGAATGTTTAGTGCATGATTCCGGAGTTTATCAATTTTCGTTTATTACTACTGATAAAAATACTGAAAGTGTTTCAAATATTGTTCTGTGGTTCAGAACAGAACTTTTTTTCTTTTTGAATTAGCCGATCAACCTGTTCCTGTTGCTGCTGCTGTTGATGATGTTCTTCCTTCCGCTTTTCCGCTCCCATCGGTGGTTGCTTCCGTCCCATAAGTTCCTCCAGCAATGCATTGCGCATCGATGTCCCTCCTCCCGGCGCCGTTGTTGGCCTTTCCACAACAACAACACCAATGTGGGGATCTTGCGGGGGTGCGGAACGACCTGACGACACCGAGGCCAAATCTTCATCCTCCAACTTTGTCAATGGGGTCTCACTATAGCAAATAAATATTAAAATTAACAATTTTTAACGTTTTTTCATCATTTTAGTTTGATAGGAATTACTGGGATATACGAAACCGAATTTCTCAAGACATTTTTTTCTGGAATCTATTTTTATCCAAAATAAATCACCCAAAAATTAATATAGTTTGAATTTAATAATAATTAAGCGCGATTTTTTCGATTTTTATGCGAAAACGGGTAATTATTTCTTTCAAAAATTTCATCTTTAAAAATGGAACCGAAATCATCATCTCCGGATTCCGGATATCCGTAACCAGCTGAAATTTCCGGATATCCGGATTAATTTCTTCGGATCTTGGTTTGGATCCGGATTGAAACCACCAACACCAACCCTACTGATGAGTGAGTCTACGTACAAGAAAAATAGTAATATGTTAATTTCTTGCATTTTAGAACGGGGAATACTACCAAAAATCTAACTTTTTAACCTAAAATTAAAATGCTAAAATTTTGCGAAGACTTGTGGCCCTTATTAGTTCTTCTAAAAGCTCACAAACCTCCTTTCCTTGATGTTCTTATTCGCTTCTCCTCTCCTTTCTTCGTCCTTTCTCGCCATTCCCTTCTTCATTGCCAAATAGAAGTTCGGCGATCCGATGATCGGTGGCAATTCGCCCAATTCGTAAGCTTTCTTCTTCTGAACTGTTGATCTTGAAGAAGAACTGATCGAAGTAGACGACGGGTCCAACGGGTCATTGCCGACTATCAGCCCTATAAAATTATATAATAAAAAACACATTAATAACTAATAACTTAGTTTTGCTCAAAATTTTTGAAAAAAGATGAGCTAAAGCTAAACCCATTGCTCCATAAGTGAAATTTTAGTGATTTTCTAACCGACTTTTATGCTAAAATTTCTATTTCTTTTTTACTGAAATCCTGAAAAATAAGTACCTGAACCACCCTGTTGCTGGTCATCATCCTGAACCGAGTCGAGTAACTCAAAGCCTCGCCGAATTGCGTTTGTGATGGCAGTGATTGTCCGCTTCTCGTACTCCTCCCGAGTACCCTGCAAATCAATTTGCAATTCATGAGCAATTTTTTGTAAACAATGCATTGGAAAACATTGCAAACCTTTTTCAATTGATCTTTTGAAGCGTTGTTCTTTCTTCTATCCAGAACATCGGCAGAGAGCTCGTCAACTTGCTTAAATAAACGAAAAATGGAAATTTAAGATCAATGTGTAGACTGACTTTTGACTAAATTCAATCAAAAAAATTTTTAAATTTAAACCTTTTCTTAAATGCAAATTCAACACCAATGTGTAGGTTGGGTGGGTTCAATCAAAGTTTTGTTAGAAATTATAAACTTTTGTCTAATGCAAACGCATTTTCTATTACAATTCTATAATTTCTTTGTTTCAACTTTTTTCAAATAAAATCGCTTAAAAAGGGGTGCGAACCTCTTCCACCAGCCGCTCCATCCGGATGCAGCCAATCCGATTGTGGATGTTGTCAAGGCGCAACTCCAACAAGTCCATGTCGTGCTCCAACCCGTCACCTGTCGACTCCAATTGTTTGATGGCGTCCAAAATGCCAGAGCCGCTGTCGCGCAGTGCATCTTTCAACTGAAAAAGATCAGTTTGTAAGGACTGGAAATTTCCACAGGGTTAAGATCCTCTCCGAAAGTAAAATATTTTACTTTACATTTAAAATTCACTTTTTTACAAATAGAGGGAGAATTCAGTGATTTATGTTAGTTATGATGTTTGTGATGCATTTAATTTTTGCGAAAGAATAGGCCCAAGCGCAACCAGAGGAAACTCAATTCCCTGCGCTTCCCAAAATAAAATTGGTTTTTAAAAATCGTTTTAACTAGATTTTCCACTTAAAAAATCTCAGAAACACAGGTGGGCAGCCCACCTCCCAGGGTGGCCCTTTTACCAGGTTTTCCTGGCATTTGCCAGGTTTTTGGACCTCGTGCCAGGTTTTCGCCAGGTTTTG
>JAQIYK010000683.1:0-12646 GCA_034700465.1 Rotylenchus robustus | reverse complement strand
AAAAAAATCCGCAACCGCAATCCGCAACTGCCCAAAAACACGCAAAACACGCAATTTACGCAATCCGCAATTTTCAACAAATTAAAAAATTTTAAAAAATCGAAAAAATCCAAGATTTTTTTTCAAAATTCTTGGATATAGAAAAGTTGCGCTTTCATATCATACCGTATGAAAAATTGTAAACAAATAGTGGTAAAGTGTGAGAAGTGAGAAGCATAGGTGTGATGGAGAAGGGGTGGGTGGAATGTCCCTCCCGATATGTCATATTAAAAAAATTTGTAAAGTGATTTTTTAAATTTTACTGATAAAAAATTTAAATGGTAGCCCGGCAGTGCCGATAGGCGCTGCCGGGAAAATTTTAAAAAATTGTACACATTTCATTAAGAAAATTAATCATTTTTATTAATAAATCTCCTTTTTTCTAAAGAAATTTTTGAAAAAATTGTAAGTGTGGGTGTTATGTTGGGTCTTAGGTGTGGGTGTATATGGTATGGTATTACCTAAATTCAGAAATTGGATAATAACTTAATTTTGGGGCGGAAAGAATTGGCATTTTTGGACAAAAATGGGCGATTTCCTTCAAAATATTGGATGAAAAATGGGCGATTTGCTTCAAAATTTTCATTAAAATTTCCCAAAAAATTGCGTAAAATTGCGTCTGAACGATTTTACGCAACCGCAATCCGCAACCGCCAAAAAGCACGCAATTTACGTAATCCGCAATTGCGTCAAGCCCAGGTATTCCCACGAATATCAAGAATTATAACGTGAAATTATGTTTTTCGGTTTCCTTACTTATCCTTAGCCCTGTCTATACCCTATACAAATAAAGAAAAAAAGGCATGTGCCATGCGATACATATGCCTAAAAATCCGTTCCTTTCTCTATTTATTAATTTATTTTAAAATTGTAACAAAGACATTTTGTCAAACTTTCGCCAAATTTCGAAAATGTAAAAACAGTTCCAAATTTGAACATTCCATTATTAATTTTTATTAAAAATTCATTCTAGGAATTACTGCTGTAAAGTTTGCTTGTTCTTTCTTTGTATCGATGATCAATTTTTCCTTGCCTAAAAAAGATTCACAGCACATGTTCCAAAATTGGTTTCAGTGTTCCAGTCAGCAGACAAATCTTTCAATTTGATAGGTCCATTTTTGATAATATCACAAGATCACAACAAACATTCCTTCCAATCGTTTTCTCCTCTTTTTTGAATAATAATTACTATGTTGTTCTCTCACTTCATTCATCATCCATCTCCTCCATTTCTCTCTTTCCATTTCTCTTTTTCATTTTTTTCTTGGCCGTCCTTCGCTGTTTGAATAAGGACAAAAGATATGGATGGTATCCCTTTTGAGGGAGAAAGAGAGAGAAAGAGGAAGAGAATGAATGCCTGTGGCGGGGCAGCAGAAATCGATTGCTCGGGGCCAAGGGGATTGTGCACAGCCAGGGCGGGAAAGTGCCGTGGCGGCGGAAGGGGATGTGAGGGGAGGGGGGGGAGAGGGAGGGAAAAGCATGAGAAAGAGGAGGAAAAGCCGGGGAGGAGGAAAAGCATGAGCATGCACTGGGGGCATAAAGCCCGGCGGCGGAGATGGCATTCTGTCCATCACTCACCCACCGCTCATCCGCCCCATCCCACCCCATCAACCCCTTCAATCCCCCGGGCACAGCAAAGTTGGGCTCGGACTTTGCCCTCACTTTGGGCCTATCCCCCCGCCGCGCCAATAATTCGTCACTCCCAACAACACATCTCTCTCCACCCTCCCCCCCCCCTCCCTTCTATTCTCCTTACCCCGACTCCAATAAATTCGGCCAAAATGTACCGTCCTACCCCCGCCCCATCCATCTCCTTCCCTCTCCCCCATTCTCACCACGCCGGATTAGCAAATTTTACGCCCCCCCCCCGAAAACGAAAAGGTCCCTGGAATTGGCATTTCACCACAAATTTTTTGCTCAAATTCTCACTAATCTTTTTTCTCTGTAGGTATGTAAAATCGCACAAAAATGAGCCGGAATGAATTTTGAGAGAGAATTGTTAGGAGTCGGCCCCTTTTGGTGGACCATTCCTTTGTGCGGTTCATTTATTGGAGGATTAAGCAAAGGAAGCGGAAAATGCCACAAATGCCTCCAGTCCATATTTCCTTCCACCAAATGCCACAAGTTGTGGATTACCCTCGTCCTCAACCGCTTTTTTACTTTTCTTAAATTCCACCGCTCAATTTATTTTAGCCAAACTTTGTTTTAAAGCCTAAAAACATAGAGAGTGCATAGTGCGCTTGAGTTTTTAATTTAGATTGGTTCTTGGCCATTTTTTGGCGTTGAATGGTGGAAATTAGTCCTGCCTGCCTTCATGTCCCTCATTTATTTTGCAACTCCAAAAACATCTTCTCTTCCACCATCCATTCAATTTATCATTGTTCCTAACCAACTTTCGTTCTTTTTCCCCTCTTAAAATGCTAAATGCCCTCCGGCATTTTTTTTCTCTGACGCAATTATCCCTTTTTTCCATTTCTTCTTTTGGCCATAAAGAAATGTGTGGGCCCAAAGCACAAAAAGGCCTTGTAATGTGCTGCATCTGCCCTGGGCCTTCCTCCAATTCTTTTTATAGTGACATCAATTGGCGTACGTTTTGGAGGGGAAATGGACGGACGGAAGGGGAAGGCATGGAACAGAGAAAAACAGCGAATAATTAAATTGTGCCGAGGGAAGAGAAGGGGAGGAGGAGGGGAGGGGGAGGGGCAGAGAAGGACCATCCATCCCATTAGGATTTTATTATCCCCGCCCGAACCCATCCGAAAACATCCCTCCAGCAGAAGAAGAAGAGCCTTATATAAGGCAGCAACTACTGACGACTTTCCGAGGATCGATTACTGTGAACAATGAGAGATGTGAACATGTCCAAAAAGGACTGTTGTAAAAGTGCGATTCGGAACTTGCGGCCAACTACCGTTTTTCGTTTATTTTTTTTATAATTTTTCAAAAACAACTACCGTATTTTCTTTTATTAATTTTTAAATATGGTTTGGACATAACGCCGAACATAAACATAAACGCATCAAATCAATTTAATCAAAGAAATCAACTCATGGTTAACCCCAAATCCAAAAAATTGTCTAAAAATAAGTTTTAAACTCAACTGCCCCAGCCCACAGTAGGGGGTTGGGGGCAATGCCCATATTTTTTGAAAATTAGCAATTATCATTCGGACCTTTTTGTAGCTTAAATTAACAAAAAGCATTACATTTTTAATGGTCATTTTTGTGGTTTAGAGCTTTGTGCATATTTCTTTCTTCTCTAATGTGATCATTTTATTATCAACAATTAATTAATCATTAATCAGAATGTCCTCGGTCAAAGTTGCGGTCAGGGTGAGACCCTTCAACATGCGGGAAATCGGTAAAACCCCAAAAAAACAATTCAAATAATTTATTTTCACTTTTTAGAGTTATCCTCAAAGTGCGTCATCGACATGACCGACAAGACAACATGTCTGGCAAAAAATACCGTATTTCCTCTATTTTCTCCTGGGACAAATTAGGGGTGGGGCAGAAATTAGAATTAAGCGAATTATTTCTTAACTTCCTTTAGGTGAAAAAACCGAAAAAGAAAAATTGAAAAAAAGTAGAAAATTAGGTCCAAATTTTTGAAAATATGAAGGGATTCTTCAAGATTTTTAGAAATCAAGGACTTGTGTCCACTAATACTTTGAATAGAAAAGTAGGAGAAATTAGAACAAATACCGCAGCAAAAATTGAAAATAAATAAATAAACAAAAACAAAAAACATTTGCAGTTATTACCAACGGCAGCAACAATCAGACGCACAAGTTCGAATATGACTATTCCTACTCCTCCTATGACAGGACAAGTAGCAAGTTTGCCGGCCAAGAACGGGTCTATCTGGACATTGGTCGGAAAGTTTGGATTTTTGGCGAAAAAACATTTTGGAAATTCAGGTGCCGAAATGCTTGAACATGCCTTCAGTGGCTACAACGTTTGTATTTTTGCCTACGGCCAAACGGGCTCAGGAAAGGCAAGTTTTATTTATTTATTTATTTTTTTGGAAATTTTATTGGTCTAATTTTAGCTACTAAGAAAATATTTATTATTTTTCCAGTCTTACACAATGATGGGCAAAGTGAACGATCAGGAGGAGATGGGTATGATACCACGACTTTGCCGAAAATTGTTTGCCCGGATTAGTGACAACAAAAATGAACACCTGAAATATACTGTGGAGGTAGGTTGTTTTTGGAACTTTCAAAAAATATATATTAAATTTTCATAGGTGTCCTATATGGAAATTTACTGTGAGAAGGTGAAGGACCTGTTAAGTCCGAGGAATGAGAACCTCAAAGTGCGCGAACACCCCCAAATTGGGCCATATGTGGACAACCTGGAGAAGATGGCAGTCTGCTCATACGAAGAGTTTAAATTTAAATTAATTATAAAATAATCAAATTAATAATAATCAATTAATATTGCAGTATTTTTGAACTGATGGATGCGGGGAATAAGGCCAGGTGCGCAAAAATTTGAATTTTTAAATTCAATTTTTTCGAAGAAAAAAATCAATGTTTTAGAACTGTAGCCGCTACCAACATGAACTCGACCTCTTCACGTTCCCATGCAATTTTTACCATTGTGCTCACACAAAGGGAACATGATCTGAACACGGATTTGGACACAGAAAAAGTGAATAATTAAAAAATAATAAAAACATAAAAATTAATATTTTAAGGTTAGCAAAATTTCACTGGTCGACTTGGCAGGTGGAGGGATCCAAATTATTTAAAAAAAAATAATAATAAACTTTATTTCCAAAGGAAGCGAGCGGGCAGATTCAACGGGTGCCGAGGGCCAACGATTAAAAGTATTTTATTTATTTATTTTGAAATTTTAATTATCTAATCATTAGGAAGGTGCAAATATCAACAAAAGCCTGACCACACTGGGGATGGTCATCAAAAAAGTTTGCACATTTGAGATTTTTCTCCGAAAATATTATGTTCCAATTATTCCAAATTTCCAGTTGGCTGAACAGTCGAGCAAAAAGAGGGGCAAACAGTCCAGGACCGCTGTTATTCCTTACCGGGTACTTTGCCTCGCAATTTTTTTGAAATTTTAAAATTTTCAAAGGATTCTGTGCTGACTTGGCTGCTTCGGGAAAACTTGGGCGGAAACTCGAAGACGGCCATGATTGCCGCACTGAGTCCAGCGGACGTGAATTTCGAGGAGACATTGAGCACACTGAGGCAAATTTATTAAGGGGTTGGGTGGGGTACGGTATTAAGGAAGAAGGAATACTGTATATTTTAAAAAAGAGGGGAAAAACCACTTTTGGAATATTTGAAGGGTAAAAAGAGAGGAACGATAGAGTATTGGAATATTGGATGAAGGAAAAAGTTTAAGGGTGAGGATTACTGTATTTTTGGGTGATTGGACGTTGACGAAAAGGGAAAAGTACGGTATCAAAATTTTAAAGAGAGAAATTTAGAAAAAAATGTTATTAAAAATTATTAAAATAATTCAACGTAAATTTACATAATGGTATTAAAAATATAAGAAGGGGAAAATTAAGGGTACGGTATTGATCACTGATTGGTGGGTTCCCTTTTAAAGGTACGCAGACAGTGCCAAGCAAATTGTGTGCCGTGCCAAAGTCAACGAAGACCCCAACGCCAAGCTGATCCGTGAACTGAAAGGCAGGCAACTGGAGCAAGCAGTACTTTTAAAATGTATTGAACTGTTTCAGAGGAAGTGAACCGACTTCGCAACATGTTGCAAAATCGCGGGGTTGAGGTTGTTGTTTTATCAAACAATACATTTGACAAGTGTCTTTCTTTTTTGATTAGATTGATGAGAATGGCGATATCTCTTCCGGCACACGAGTATTCTCTGGTAGGGAGGAAGAAACATTGGAACAGATCAAAACATCGGAGAAGCTGATTGCGGAGTTGAACGAGACCTGGGAGCACAAGCTGAAGAAGACCGAGGCACTGAAGTCAGTTGCACTTTTTGATTCTATACGATGCTACAGATGTTACGATGGTGCAGAAAAATTCGGGAGGAAGAGTTGCGCGAGCTGGGTCTGGCCACTTCTGCGGATGGCTCAGCTCTTGGAGTGTTCCAGCCGAAGAAATTGCCTCATTTGGTCAACTTGAACGAAGACCCGTTGATGAGCGAGTGTTTGTTGTACTATCTGAAGGATGGGGTTACTCGGTATAAAAACTGAACAAATACGCAAATTTGAAAATATCTTCAGGGTTGGGAGGCCGGAGGCTGATGAACGGCCCGACATTGTATTGAGCGGGGAACACATCAAAAACAAACACTGCGAGTTCATCAATTCCGATGCGGTGCTGAACATCATGCCCATTGAGGGTGAATGTTTTCTGAACGGACAACCAATTGACGGTACGTCAAAAATTAAAACTAGAGATCGAATGGGCCGCCGAAGAATTTTTTAAGAAAATTATAATAATCAATTGACTAAAAATCTGATCTAATTAAAATTAAGTTAAATTTAAATGTTTTCCGCAAATTGTTAGTTGGACAGTCCACCAAACTCAGCTCTGGGTGTCGAATCATCCTCGGCAGAAACCATGTGTTCCGTTTCAACGGTAAAATAAAATGAAAAAGTTCAAAAGTTTTGGTCTACTAAATTTCAGATCCCCAAGAAGTTCGGAGCAGTAAGCATAATTTGGCAGCAATTGCAAGTAAGATTATTATATTGGTATTAGGTACTATACAATAAAATAATTTTTAAAAATGTTTAATAATTGCACATCGTAAGAATCCTATCCAAATTTTGATTCGTTTTTCAGAAGAGCCCATCGATTGGCGTTTTGCGCAACATGAACTGTTTGAGAAGCAGGGCATCGATCTGAAGGTGGAGATGGAAGAGAAGCTGATGGAAATGGAGCAACAATTTCGCAAGGAAATGGAACACATGGAACGGGAACATCGGAGGCGAAACAACGTGAAAATTAATTAAATTAAAATTGGGAAATAATTTGATTTTTAGGAATACGAAAGCCGTATACAAAGTCTTCAGCGACAGGTGGACCTGGCCCAAAGTCAACTGATCTCCTCCTCCGGCTGCTCCAGCTGGAACAACGGCGAGTTCCTGCTGAGCAAAAGTCTGTTGAATGAAGGTGGGTACTGTAGGTATCAAGGAGTTCGTTTCGAAACCAAAACTTTTTCCTTAAAGTGAACGAAGACCCGTGGTCACCGGAACTTGCTCTTAAAGTGCAGAAAGCAGCAGTAAAGTGGCGCTACTACCAGTTCACATCGGTCAGAGACGACCTTTGGGGGAACGCCGTCTTTTTGAGTGAGTTCTTTGGTCTACCGTATACCAAAAATAAAAAATGAAATTTGTTTTTCAGAAGAAGCAAATGCTATTTCGTTGGAGCTGAAGAAACGCGTGGAGTTCCAATTTGTGCTCCTCACGGACACAATGTACAGCCCATTGCCACCCGAACTTTTGCCACCGGGCGAAAATCTAAGTTTGAGGCCTTATCCGAAAACAGGTACGATACTAACTGCAAATAAATATTTTCATAAAGGCGAAGACAACTTAAGTTGTGGCTATCCAAGTGCGAGACTTAAAGAACGGTGCACTGCATTATTGGAGTCTGGAAAAACTGAAGTGGGCTCTTTTCCACTGGTTACTGTAGCTAACTGGATACATAACCGTATTTTCAGATCAAGACTGGAGGACATGCGTCGCCTGTACAATGCAGATCTGAACGATGCAACCCCGGACAGGCCCGACCTGAACACGGTCGGCGACTTGTTGAACATGATGTTCCCCCCGAACGGACTTGCCCCACAACGGTTGTTCAATTCCGAAATTGAATTTGAAACTGATATTTATTTGAATTTAGACCGGTCCAAAAAGTGCCCGGCAAAGACCGTGACACGCCGACAATGGAAGAGACAGTGCCCGAAGCGGAGGGCGAAAACGAGGCAAATGGGCTGTGGTTGTGGGCAGGTAAGTTCAAGTGTTTGTTTTTAGTTGTTAAAATTCGCTTTTTAGATCCATTTTACGAACGCTTTCCCTGGTTCCAATTGATTGGAAGGTATACTGTATTTGTTTGTATTCATTGTGTTATTACCGTACATTTTGCACCAAAAGGGCCTTTGTCTATCTGAGCAACGTGTTGCACAATGTGTCGATGGCGCACAAAGTTGCAATTGTAAATGAGCGCGGAAAAGGTTGTTGTGTTTAGCAAAATTAAAAACCAACCCTTTTTTAGTTACCGTATGTATTTTCTCTAATTGAATCTATTTTCAACTTTTATTTAAAATATTAAATTTTTCCTCCAAATCATCAAATTTTCCCTTCCCCCAAATAAAAAAGTTCCGAAAATGGTATTAATTCCATATATTCCTCCCAATTATAAAAAAACTGTAGAAAAGAAGAAACAAATGAAAAGATATTGTAAAAATATATTTTGGCGTAATGTCTCTTGGACATTTTAAATATAATTGCACTTCCTAAGGTAATTTTTCAAGACGGTACCCTTCCCCGTTCAGTGATCGGATTCCTGAGGGTGAAGATCGAGATGACTGCCAATGGGGGCAATGCGGTGCCTTCGGCGGGTGAGCAGCAGATCATCACCCAACAGTTGGCCAGACTGCACTTTCGCAAGGAGCACTTCCTGAAGAATGTGCAGCGCAGCGACGGCGGACGCATTGTGTCCTCCGCCTCGTCGATGAACATCGCCACGACGCCGAAGCCAGGCGAAAGTCCGGCAACGGACCAAGAAAATGGTCGGTGGGTGGTGGAGACTCAAAACAAACTCATCAAAACAAAATATGAGCTTTGAATTCAGACAAATCTGGAGTAGCTGAACTGGACGTGAAGTTCCCAGTGCATATTCCGAAAGAAAGCGAGTTCACCTTTCGTGTCACCGTTGTCGAGGCAGTCGGTGTGCCGGAGGAGTACACCGATGTGTTCTGCCAGTTCAAGTATCGATTACTTGCCATGACCAATCCCTACTCTGAACTTTTCCCCATTTTTCCTCCCATCCAAAGTTTTTTGCACCGTCATGACGAGGCCTTTTCCACGGAACCAGTAAAAGGCACAGCATCAAATGGGTTCAGAACATTACAATATGGTTACGTACAGGTACCATAACCATAACTTTCAAAATACAGAAAATTTTCAAAACCAAAAAAGGAATTTAAAACGATCAGCAACTCGGCTTTCATCCACTACCTCCAGCACTTTCCGATCATCTTTGAGGTGTTCGGTCATCTGACCAAAGTGTACACCCAAAGTATGTTCAGCGGAGGAAATTGGCAAGAAAAGTGAGTAATTTGGGACTGGAAATTTGGATTTTTGAGAATTTTGATAATTGTTGCTCAAAGATCGAAAATGTCCAAGAATCTGAGCAACCTTCAACCATCGCTGGTCATCTCCACCCCACTGAAGAGCAAATTGATGGCCAGTGGAAACTTTGCTACCAGGTTGATCTACTGTAAACTTTACTTAAAGCGATCGAACTGCTTGTTCATCAGGTCGAACCCGGTAAAGTCCAAGTTCGATTTGCTGATCTGGTTCGAAATCTGCGAGTTCGGTAGCAATGGGGACTACCATCCGGCGGTTGGTCGGGATTGGATTGGACATTTTGAATTTTAAAATTTACAATTTTTGGCACAGGTCGTAGACCATGCCAATGGACTGCCCACTCACGGCATTTTCCTCCTCCACCAGGGCATCCAACGTCGCATCAAAGTGACAATTTGCCACGAAAAAGGTAAGGGTATATTATTCGAACACCGCTCTATAATACCATATTCCCCTAATTCAATTTGTCGACCATATAATTTTTTAAAATCCTCTCTTTGGAGATGGCTAATCCTAAACTAGAGAAAATACGTAATGACAAAGTCAAAAAGTTTTAGGCGATATTCGCTGGAGGGACTGTCAGGAGGTAATTTGAAATTGAATAATGAGTGTTCAGGTTAAATTTAAATCAAACACTGTGCAGTTGGTGGTCGGTCGGATACGGAGTTGTCCAGACTGGACGGGCGGTGAGGACGACGACGTGCTCAGCTTAGGGTTGTTCCCGGGCACATACCTCGAGTTCTCCATGGACGACAGGTCTGTTTTATGTTCAATTTCAGTTTTAACAGTTCCAGTTCGACTAATTTTGCAGGATATTCTTTCAATTTGAAGCTGCTTGGGACTCTTCCCTGCACAATTCCCAGCTGCTCAATCGAGTGTCCAGTTATGGCGAGCAAGTGTACATGACCATTTCGGTCAGTTGGATCAGTTGAACTGCTTGAACTTATTGAACTGCTTGAATTTGAATGTTTGTTTTCTAAGGCGTACATGGAATTGGAACACTGCTCCCAGCCGGCCATCATCACCAAGGACCTGTGTGTAGTTGTGTACGCGCGCGACTCAAAGATCAGTGCGGCCAGCAGATTTTGTCGCTCTCTGATCGGAGGCATTTCCAAAAGTCCCGGTGAGTATAAATATATAATGTTTTTATTTCTAACAATTTTTATGGGCAAAGCTAATAAGCCTCCAATGGAAGGAAAAATTTAAAAATTGGAAAGAAATTTCAAAGAAAAAAATGGAAAAGAGAGGAATATTTAAAATAATGATTAATTTTCAAATTATTGATGATACGCAAAATTTAAAAAAATGGGAGGCCCCTACCTACCAGTGTGTGTCCAAATCCAAATTAAGTTAAAAGTGAGGGGAGAGTAATAGGGGACGGGGAGGGGTTTACCAAAACTCCTAGAGGGGAGAGAAATTGAAGGAAATATGGTAACATTGTTTTTAGAGATGAACCGGGTTCCCGGTGTGTACTTGCTGACAGTGATGGAAGACCACGAGACCAGCAGTCCGGGAACTATGCGGAGAAGAAGACGCATTCTGGACACATCGTCAACATGTTCGCCCAATTTTTTACTGAAAAATTTTCACAAATATTATTGTGTAGATGTGCGCGGTGAAGAGAACCTGGGCACTTGGAGGTCGTGACCAATATATGTAGTCAAGAAGCTACAGTAACCATTTTATTTCTGTAGACCCCGAGGGGACTCGATCATTTTGGAGCATCAGCTGGAGCTGGAGAAGCTGAGCAAACTGCAACAGGTGGAGAGGATGCGTCTATTTCTGCTGGTTAATTTTTGCTTAAATTTAATTTTTTAATTTTTTTACTGTTTTTTAGTTGAGAAAATCGAGAAAGACTGGAAAAGGAGACACTCCGGTGAGAAATCTAATCATTTTTTGGCTCTAAAAAGATCAAAAGTTGATTTATCAATTTTATCAGGTTTCACCCTGTTCACCAAAGTTCCCAATTCCGGACTTTGTCAAATTCAACGAACGAGAGAAGAGATTGGCACAGAAAGTGTTGGCACTGATCAGACTCAAAATACCCGTGAACAAAGAACCGCCGACCGGCAAAAAGGTATTTTCGGAATCTTTCAGGATATTGAAAATAGAAATCCGGGTTCATATTAGAGGGTATACGATAGGTCGATCGAAATTGAGAAAATAAAAATGGAGCGAAATTACGAAATTACAGGCAGAGCCACTAAGCAGTGACAGTTCGCAGAGTGGCGGCAGCGCTGAAGGGTCAGTTCGAGAATTAAAAAATGAAAATTCGAAATTCGAAATTCAGTCAAACGATGACGAGAAGCGCCACGCTGAATGTGTGTTCACGCTCCAAGTCGCGCTCCTTCGACGACATCAACATTGAGTACGGCGCCGAGTCGATGACTCGGTCCACCTCCGGCAACTGCATGTTCAAAGCATCCTCAAGCCCACTAATCCCGGAGGTTCGGTTTTTACAAATTTCTGACAAAAATTTGAATTTTAAGGTGACCGAAGAGCGTGTTAGTCTGGTGGTTTCCCGGAAGGGTTACATGCACTTTCTGGAAGGCATCCGACAGGAATGGTGGAAACTTATGAGTTTTGGACGAAAATTGACATACAGTAGTACTTTATAAAAAACTGAAAATCAGGAGATTATTTGGTGGTGCAACATTTGCGCCTTAAAACATAGAAGTGACCATAATTCCGCTCAGAATAAAGTTAGCAAATTGATCTCATCATCAAAAAATAGGGCAAAAAATTAGCTAGATTGCGGATATAAGAGCGATCAAGATTGGCCAATTCCGAAAGAAAGTTATGGCCAAAAAGGTATATTTTGCTAAAAATGCATTTTTTGGACATAACTTTTTTCAGAATTGACCAATCGGGACCGACTAACTTTATAACTTTTGTAGCTAATTTTTTACTCTATTTTTTGACGTTAAGATCATTTTGCTAACTTCATTCTGAACCGAGTTATGGACACTTCTATGTTTTCGGGCGCAAATGTGGCAACACGGATTATTTTAGGATTCAAGAAGAAAGAAAAGAAAAATAAAATAAGGAAAGGAAGATAAAGAGAGAGATTATAAGAAATTAATATTAAACCAAAGACCAAAAACCAAAGATTAAACCAAGATTTTATATAAAACCAAAGATTTTTTGAATTTTTGACATTGAATATGTTACAGCATACCATACCATAATATGGTATTTCTTCTAAAAAGTCCCCCGGGGGAGATATTTTTCAACCCCCCTCCGAGAGGGAGGAGTTTTTAGGGGGGGGGGGGGGGATTTTAGAGGG